>JADDOH010007285.1:0-89540 GCA_016648135.1 Agrypnia vestita | reverse complement strand
GTGTTTTAGAAAATCTCGAGCGGAAATGAGAATTCAAAATAACTCAATTGTTTTTAAGCCAGAGAGGGGTGACGGAGAGTACTTCTGTTGGAGGCTTTTGCTTTGTGGGCTTAAGTTGGGCTAATCAATTGAACTTATATTTTATGGACGATTCTTGCTTTTGATGACTCATTATTACTTAACCGATACGAAATAAGAAGGGTATTAACAGAGTCTTATAACTAAAATTTGTAATTTTTTTTTTGAATTTTAATATCATTATAAATACTGTAACAAGATGATAGAATCAGAAGATTTACACATTATCAAACTCTCTCAAAATTCACGCATTCGAGGTAGCCTGTATGTACAATGAGGGCAGACCCACCGCTTATCCATGCCCATTTTATAAGCAAAAGCTCTTATATCAGTCCTACTCATTCGCCGCCAGGTTAGCATTTTTTAATGCTAAAGGTAACCGTGCAACCCAGCGTAGCGAAGCAGAGTTGGGCCGCACGGCTACCACCCAAAATTTTGCCCTCATTGTCCCGTCAGTTCACTTCTTTAAAAAATATATAAGTAAACAAAAAAATATATACACAAACCAGCCTGGATATCACGGATATAAACAGTAAGCTGGAGGAACGATAGTTGAGATGGTATGGGCTCATACGGAAATCATCAGACCACACGGAGAATCAGGCCATGTCTAAGAAGCTTCATCGACAGTTATCCAGAGAAAGACCAAACTCCTGGATGACTCAATGCTTTAAAATACTACAAAGAAACGGCCTGGATGAATGCGATACCCAGAACAGAAGAAGATAAAGCCTAAGAACGAGAAGAGCCGACCCCAACAGCCTACCCAGGTAATGAGTTTTAACAGTGCAAGGAAGAAGAAAAAAAAAGTTTCCCAAAATTTCTGGAACTCTCAAAACACTCTGGAATCGACTGGAACATTTTAGTAAATACTGGAAATGTCGATTGAATACTTGAAATTTCTCCAAAGGAAGAAAGTTGTAAGAAAAATGTTCTCGAACATTCGATTAAGTTCAAAATAGAGAGAGTCTCTATTTGACGTTCAATCAGTGCGACATTAGCAGCGATAAAACTGTAGCGAGAGCAGAGTGACTAGTGCGTGTTTAACGAGTGACAAATATTCGGGCGAAGTACCTACGTGCAAAATCTGTAGTTGTATTCGAAAAGAATACAAAATAGATTAAAAAATTTAAATGATTGATATGTCTGGGATGAATGTCGTTTAGACCGATACAACTGAAAAATATAATAATCAAGTTATTTGTACAAGACTAAAGCTGTCATATAAATATACAAAGTACTGTAGACAAAATAAAATAAAATTAGTACAATTGTACAAACTTGATTGAAAACAAATTGATCTAAACTTAAGAAAACAAATGAAGCGTGATAAAAAAAAATTAAAAAACATAGATTTTTCGAGGCATTTCACATATTATTAAAAGAAAATGTCACGAGGCCAAATTACTATAGCGAGACATATTACTTAACCACCCAGGCTTGAATAAATAATACATATGTACCTATATAGTGATGAAAATCCAGTGTCTAGATGAGTACGGTAAAGCTAGTAATATTTTTTGACTAAATTTTGAAGTTAATTAATTTGATCTGTAGATGAAATCAGGATTTGACGGTTTGAGTTTTCTAGAACATTTTCTTTTCTACGGGTTTCAACGATCTTTCTGTTGGACATGTCGGGTCCATCATCAGCGCTGTTTTTGCGCAGCGCAGCGATGTATTATTATGGATGTCGAGGTTAAGTATTGTCTTCCGATATCGTTGTCAATGTGGTGTTACTACTGCCTGGCAATACCGTGTCGAAAACAGGTTGTGTCTGTGTTAATCTATTCCATGGTGAACAGTGCCAAATACTCAAACATTGGAAAGTAATGGATATCAAAGTTGTATTTTCACGTTTTGAAAAAATATTTACGATTGATCTACGTTATTTGTGCTTTGATGGATACGAAACGAGGGCCAAAAAGATCGTTAAAACATGGTAAAATATACCAGAAAACTTAAACCGAAGATTCTGAAAGGCCGTGAAAACCTAAGAAAGTTTTTGACTAACGGTAAGATGAAAAGTAGTAACCTAATTGAGAAATAATAAATATCTTTCGCTTTCATACTCTTCATATGCATCGTTGATTTCGTGCCTAAGGGTGCGAGTGCAAATCTCATCGAATGAAAAAATATACGATTTTTCGGATGAAAAACCTTACTGTTCCATCGTGTTACTTGTTGAAATTCATAAAAAAGCAACAATAAATCAATCCTTTTTTGTGGACGTTTTTCGCTTCAACATTCGCACGTAATGAAGAATGATTACGCATTCTCCGTTTTCGTTGAAACGAAAATAAAAGATTTTTTAATCAAAATATTTTAAACGTATTTCATAAGAACTTCACGATTCTTTTTATTAAAATTCTTGAATCAATTAACGTTTCTGCGCTTTGTGAAAAATCGTTAGTGAGATCAAATCATTTTTATTTTATATAATCTATCTCTACATATATAATTTTTAATACGTCACAAAACTATCGTAGGATATAAAACGGTCTAAAATTATCTACAATCATCGCGAAATGTCCACAAATGACTGGAGCAGCCGAGAAGCGACGAGAACTTTCTCCTAACACTAGAACAATCTATAAACTTCGAAAATACCAGCATTTGGCTATAAATACGGAACTACGATGCGGTGCAAGAAGGTTGTCGTGTTTTGACAGTTCTTTCGGTGGGAAGTCGTTCGGGAGCCGCGAGGCAAAGGCCAGCGAAATAATCTAGTGGAGTACCTAAGTGGCGAAATATTATATACGGTTCGATTCCCGGTGAGGTCGCAATATAAATTTGATTTTTTTTTAATATTTAGATTTTTTAAATATTTCAGTCTACTGAAAATTAAAAGTAATAAGTGAATCCATTACTATATCGTTAATATCATTGGTATTATCATTAATCAAAATGTATAATTCTCTACGTAACAATTTCCATCACGAACGCTACCAGATGGCTCAAATAATTATGTGGTGTAATATAATAATGAGTATAAGAAGCAAAAAAGCATAATTCTCTTTTTAATAATGTCCATCACTAACATTATAAAGACGCTGCTCTAGATAGCGCTATTCTCCCAGCTACAACTGACGGCCGAAATATATAAAAAAGTACGTCATTTTTGATGGCTTAAAACTAGTTGAAATTTAAAATTTATATTAAATTAATTAAAATCTGTGATCACCGTATCGTGATCTTGTAGTCACCGTATATTTAAAAAAATATATTAATCAAAGAAGCAACCGCTCCGCACGACCATCAGAGTGGCCAATAGAGTAGCTTTAAAAAAATAATAGCACTACACAATTTACGTGTTACAGAGGGTATCACTCACATTAACGTAAGTGGATTTCATAAAGTGAATCCACCCTACGTAACACTAAATATTGCCAAAATTAAAGCGTTTTATTATTTTATATATTTTAAATAAACTTGAGGAATATCGTGTTCTTAAATCTAAACCTTCTCTAAAATGCTCTACTATTACTACGATTGTAAGATGATACATCGAAACAATGTAAATGAATGTTTAGGTCTAAGACAATTCTTCCAAAAAGTAGCTCACAATCCTAAGTAAATTTAATATAATTAATAAAAATAAACATAGTTTTCACAACTTTTCTATTGAAACATGTTGATATTTTTAAATACAAAAGTGGTAAAAACTAAGTTTATTTTTATTAATTATATAAATAATGTCACCGCAAAATTATTTTACTGTTTTTGAAGGAGTTATCTAAGTAAATTATTTGCCGAAATCCTAGCAAAGCCAGATTATCTGCTAGGCTTTCTATACTTCTACGAGCTTATTTCTATAGCGTGATAACGCAAAACTTGTCTATGAAAATTAAATTTACCCCGAATAAACGACTCTATCCGTAACACAAAGACACAATTTTCTAGAAACTATAGAAATTTAAATAATTTGAAATGTTTTTCATGTTTTCAAAATTAAGAGAATACTATAATGAAGAATCAGCGGACATCATTAGTATTTTTAAGAGAGAAATGATATTTGTATACCTATAAAATTTTCGTTTAGTTTGTCACGGATTCGCAGCGGTGCGGTGGAATCCAAATGAAACCCTTTAAATCAATTAAATTTTATTTATTAACAATGTTCCTGGACACAAACATTAATAGAATACTACTTTGTAATTCGCACTGATTCGCCACGAGAGTATTTCAAACGCAGGTACTTTTTATTCACGCCGTTTCTTAGGTAGCGATAGCATCGACATAAAAAAAGTCTTTTTCAAATCTTTCCTTATATTTTGATGTGACCTATCGATTTCTAGATATTTGTGAAATCTTATTGATTGTTCGGAAAGCTTCAATTTTGTGCAGTTCTTTTTGATTTAAGAAACTCGTGATAATAATTTGAAGTAGCTTAAATTAACAATTCTCAATCATGAAAATAACTTATATTCCTCTGTTCTGAAAAATCTTATTATTGATAGTAGCTTTTTATGTTACCAAGCCGTCAATTTATCTTAGTTAAGTTAAAAATAATAAATAAAGAATAATAATAAATAAAGTAACTGTAAAGACAAAGAAAATATATTAAACCATTCTGGTATTTATAAAGTTAGCTGTAATGATTGTCCAGCTTTCTATATTGGTAAAACATCGAGAAACGTAAATATTAGAATAAAAGAACACATTAAATGCTTAACAAATGTAGGTTTTTCTGAATTTGCCGAACATCTAATTAATTTTGATCACACATTTGATAATAATACAGGGCCAAAAATTTTACACAAAAACGGAATAAGTTTGCGACTTAACAATCTAGAAGCATTAGAAATTAATAAAGCTATCAATAATAATAGTCAAATAATAAATAAACAAATAAATTGATCTAACAGTCCGATTTTAAAGCTGTTCCCTCTATCTTCAGTTAACTCCTCCCCTTCCCTCCCCCCCCCACCTAGTTGACACTCTGTCCCACTCTCTTTTTCTTTCCTCCTTTATAAATTTCTGTACCTAGATTAGTCTATATTATAATTGTCCTGAAGAAGGTTGAGTCCAACCGAAACTAGTTGACAAATATATAGCAATAAAGTGGATTAAAACATAGTATTTAATTTATTCTTAAATATCTATTAAATAAAGACAAGTGATAATTTTTGTTTCACTATATATAATTTATGTACATAATATAAGAAGTAATATAATACACAACAAATGTAAATATCTTTCGTATAAACTCGTATAAAATGAAAATATTTAATATAATTAATAAAAGTGAGTAAAAACTTTTTTGAAAAACAGAAACAGTTCCTGATGATGAGAGGGACTACTGCTCTCGAAAATATACTAGTAATCAATAACTCATATTATGGGTATAATAATTTTACTAAATCATAAAAAAATGATTTAAAAGCAAATCAACATATTTTAACTTTGGAACATTTGGTCAAATAGAATTTTTATTCCGAAAATAAGTTTCTTTTAAAAAATTGTTCTAATAGTGGCAAAATTCCTTGTGTTTTTGTGAATAATATAAAGAAGGAATTATATTTTATTAATGCCTATTTGTAATGTGTTTTAGAACAAAGCCTGTTATTTTAATACTTATACATGTAAGGATTATATTATATTACATGCTCGTAATCATAAATACGTTTAATTTAGTACCTATTGTTAATTACAAAGTGTCATTTTTGTTGATGTATGATGGAACTCGCGCAAAAGAAATCGAAATGTTAATATTTAATCTTAATCTTAAATACTCAGTTTGCTCTAAATTTAAATACCTTTTTTTGTAAGAATATTTAGCGGGTTAGTGTGTATATGTGTTTTGGGAGAAAATTCACACCCGTCCAAAGGCATCTTCTTGTGTTGATACCTGACGTGTATTGTATGAGTGGCGCGTGAAATTAATGGTTTTGGTGGGATTCAGTAGAAGCAGGATGGATCGATACAGGGCGTAAATTATACTCAGGATTAACTGTGGTATTTTATTGGCAACAAATTACAGAAGTACAGAAATATTACATGCGAGTGCCACGTACCTATCGGTGATCGGGACCTGGTAAGCCGCATCGAGATCCTGATTGGCTAATATTGCTCGTTACGTGCGGCTAGATTCGCGACGGCTCTGGACTCCATAATAATGAATTGACGTACATTATTATGGAGTTAGTGGGGGAAAAAAACTATGTGTGCTTTTCTGTTTGTTACTGTTGTGATAAATTAATCAATAAATGAAAAGAAATAAACACATTTATTTATAATATTTTTGTAGAAATATTCAAAGAACACAAATCCTGGATCTTATCCACAGAGACATAATCATTTATTAACATAAATTATAGACGTCTCACAGATACGAAGCTATTTATATGGAAAAGCATGTATGGATGTCTTCATTGGGCGTCCACAGGACTAACGACATATTTGGGCTGGCTTAAGAGATCACTTCATAAATGCAACGGTCAGCAATTCCACCCAAGAACAACCATACATGTATAATTTTTGTATGCAAGTTGTGTTTATTGTATTATTGTAGGTCTTGTGGTTAGGACACTCGCCTCGTGATCCAAAGGTCGGGGGTTTGAACCTCCTACTTAGTCTTATTTTCATACTACAAACGTTTAGCTTAGTTTGAAGATATTAAGAATATTGATTTGACACGTATTCCGTGTTCGCATCTCTTTAAAAAAAAAAATATTTTTCATACAACTTATTTAACATATTTAAAATATTTATGCCATCTTTAGTTTAAATTTTTGTCATTCCCTTGAAACTGTAAATAAAGATTTCACCGCAATACACGTATACAACATAATAAATTATATGTAAAGTGACCATTTAGGCCAGCCATGTTGCCCAATAAAAACTTTCATATATGCTTTCCTACACAAATAGTTTCGTCTCTTTGAGAAATCTATAATAATTTATCTAAGTATATATTTATGTACCTCTGTCATCGTCAATACGACAAGAAGACAACAAAGTAAACTGGAGACGAAGGAAGCCATCTTGATGTTAAATTATTAACTTTTAGGGAAGCACTAATGATATTCAGTGTATTTATTCCTTTATATACATTACATTTATGTGATGAAGCACTAACTTAAAGAATAAAACAACTCCCATTATTCATTGAAAATAATGTACTATATATATATTACGTTATAGTCAACTGTCTGATAGTTGCTACGTGATGATTGTCTCGAACAAGTTGGCGTCTCAAACATGTTTCTTGCTCAAAGATGCAAAGAAGATTAATCTTTTATTTGGCTTACAGATATCAAAACGTGCTTTACAACAGCGCAGAGATAAATATATTGAAAATCTCCTTATTTTATCGAATTCGATCATTAATTACTATTGTATTACTGGAAAGCGTTATCTGTCGTATAACATTATGTTGGCTTTAATAAATATACAGTACAGTACGTGCAAACAAACTACTTTTACCTCTTTCCATTTAAGGAAGACAATCGAATAAGTATGTATAAGCTGTGCGTACGGGGGACATTGTTTCGTTGTGTTGCTGTTTGTACTCGTAAGCCACGTATTCACTAGGGGACAAATTGTCTCTCAACATCACGCGCGGCATAGAGTCTACGTGATGCTGCAACGTCGCTCGCTGTTCCGCGACGTCGCGCGCGTTTCTACGTGCCGCGGAAACGTTGCCATGCGCACTATTCCCGAGCGAGCGCACGGGGACATCGGACCGCGCGTCAGTATCACGTGGTATGTTAACAAGCTAAGACGCACGCGTACAGTTACATACGCTATATGTTATGATATAAAACAGCGTTCCGTAATATTGTGTCTTGCTTGGCTATGAAAGACCCGATCATTTGTAATAAATTTTCAAAATCAGTTGTTGTCATTCGAATGAAATTGACAAATGGTCCGTCAGACATTCGATGATCGCATGGAATATTCATCCTTCTTTTCTTTTTCAGTAAATACATTCACACCCACCACTTTTTCTACTCTTACGTTTCGATAAACTCGTTAGAATCAATAGATACGCAGCACTAATCATCATAACCCTTTTGGGCGACATTTCCGCGACGAGTGATGGGTGAGTCCTTGTGTGTACACGTCAAATGACCGCGTCATTGTCCTCAAAACATGAGCGTAGATGTTGATGCGTCATGCCGCGCGGAATGTTGCGCGATTTGTCTCCTAGTGAATACGTGGCTTTAAACATCAACACAATGAAACAACATGCGACACACGCACGGCATACGCATAGTAATTTGATCATATTTCAAATGAAAAGAAGTATACGTGAACGCGTCTTGAAATCGGCCAATCATGCGGCTGTACGTGTGGATTGCTGCTGTCGCTATTTAGACGGTACACGCGTTGACAAAAATAATAATTTCATTTTACCACGCTCATATTAGCTTCACCTGTTTGTCTGGACGGAATCTTATAATCGACATTTCACCTGCTTCTCAATATTCAATCAAGCTGAAATTTTGCGCACAGGCGTATTTTCAATGACAATACATGAATTATTTTGATTTGCTTTTCTTTTTTTTTAATGTTTTCCGGATTAGATACCAATTTACTATCAGAACGAATCCAAAATTACTATGTAACTGGTAGTGTATGTGTTATATATGTTTGTTTTTTGTCAGTTTTTCTAAATTAATCATTAATTATCATTCTTAGTATTAATTAATCATTAAAAATCATTCACAGAGACGTATCATCGATGACAATATATTAATCAAGTATCAGATTCACTTATTAATTAATCAATCAATCCGTCATATTTTTTTATTGCGCTGAAACTCGATACTTTAAAAGAATATTGCATACTGAAATGAGTGGTTCGAGAAACATTGCTCATATTACCTCAGAATATTCCTATGAGTAGTAGTCAAATAATTTACCTTATTTGATTTATTTTTTATATATAAAATTGTGCAGAATAATAAAAATGTCAAAAGTATCAATTTATTGAATAGTAGCATACATATATATTATATTGCTACGAGGTGCTAGACACATGTTGAAGATTTTTAAATAAATTAGAAATACCTACCTAGAAATCAGTAAAACACACGACAATGTGCCAAAATTTGGAGAGAACATATGTTTTATTTAGTGGGTTTTTTCCGACACAGTTGTTTTAGATAGCGATAAAACCATATAGGAGAACGGGTGCGAATCGACAAACGAACATAGACAAACCAAAGTTTGCCAAATTGCTTATGGTACTTTACTCGTTACCAAAGTGATTCTCGAGTGCAAAATTAGTCCGAATTACGAAATAACGTTCTAGTTATATTGTATCCAGTGTCTATATTTATAAATTAAACTTTACTTGGTTTTAAGCGCATCATTTTTATCCCACCGCTGCAAATCCGTGACAATATATTAGAAACTCTAACAGAGGCGGGAAATTTAGATTCCTCATCTTCAAGTTCTGGTACAATTTTTTTTTATTATGTTTACGCGTAGAGTTGTATTATGTGCGAACTATCAATGCTCTCGGGACCACAGTGATTATAAAATATAGAGAAATACAGTAGAATGACGGCTAAATGGCATGGAGTGGGGTGTCAAACAACTATCACCACAGGTTTCCCTCCCTCCACATCTGAATACTACTCTCATTACAAAAATTCCGTTTCCCGTGGACCACCCAGTATTACGTGAACATTTTGTCATCTCCAGTTCTGTATCTCGGTACCCAGTTGAATGATTTAAAAAAAAAGTTATTCCTCCGCTGTAGTTTAACTGAAAAATGTACATTCAAAACACTTGAGATTAAATTAAAAATATGTATTCAGAACACGATTTTTTTACTTGAAGAAAAAAGTAAATAGAAAATTTCTTCATTATTTTTTTGCAAGAAAACTTGCATTCGATAATCATTATTTTTATAACGATTCTCTGCAAATTCTTTAAAATTCAATTGTTTGCCATACAATGAGTATTGAGTGAATGCAAAACGAAATCATTATTTTTTAATGGAGAGCTTTCAGGGGCGAGACGGGGAATTGGGTGAGCACGCCCAAAAGTAATAAGAACTCATCGCGAGAACAAACAAGGCGATGAGAAGACGAGCGTGTGCTGTTGAAAAGACTAGCGCTGTCATTGCACTTCGCATAGTTGAGATTTATTTCATTTTCTTCGTAACAGCATTGTTATTGCTCTAAGCAGACGTTTCTCCTGTTACTGCTCTTAATTATAAAGTAAAATCACGATAATGTAACAGAATTAAGTTCAGTACATTTATTTTACTAAGCCGATTTATCCACTGGGGAATTCAGCTAATGTCTAGGCTATAAAAGGAACTTAACATTTTATAACCCCTGTCTACGATGTGTCTAATAGAATTAGTAATCTTATTAAGACAACTATTATTTTTATTGACTTTGTCATCTTTCAATACAACTATCAACGCACCTCCGTAGTTTTATAGTGTGTGTTTTTTTGTTGTTAATATTTTTTATGTTCAAAGTGTTTATTTTGTGGTTAGATATAATTATTAATTTAGAAAAACAGATAAGCAAATAATAACAGTTACAGAATTAATGTGGGTCAGTCGTGACATAGATACAGTGGTATCGAAACCGGAATACCTTTAAAACAATCAAAATGGTATGCATATAAAAAATTAGTCAGGATTTTTAAAAAATATAATAATTTTATTGATTAATATATATTTTTACCGTTTTATGAATCAACTTTTCGATACTTTTTACAAAACTGGACATTTATTTTTATTTGCAATAGTATTTACCGAATACTTTGAATTATGTATCAGGGATTATTTCGCGAGCACATTATAGATTTGGTGGTTGGCGTAAAAAGGTTTATTTTATTAAATATTTCATTATTCCAAACATTTTGATTGTTAAATGTCATCTGCTTGATTTCTAGAAAAAAATTCTGCTGATCCGGGATTAATAATTTCTAAAATTACCAATAAGTACCTATGTATCAAGGATATTCGATTTTAAAATCCCCACACTATACAATAACTTAACGATATCGTTAAATATTCCTTCGCCACCTCCAAACTTGGAGGCAGAAATAAGGAAATAGTTCATATTGCATGAATAAAATGACTTAATATATTAATTAAATTTAAAAATATATATCTGAATGCAGAAAAAACATTTGCTTTACCGCGGTATTTTTATAAATAGTACGCCAGTCGAATGTTTCTATTCAACTAGCAACGCAGCAAGTTCCTAGATGTCGTCAATTTTTTACTTATTAAGACGAGGTCTGAAGAAGAAATTCGTGGCACGATGAAATATCCGTGTATGTCTGGTCCAACGACATAATGATATCAAACAAATTTTGAAAATGTTTTTTTTAAGATCTTTAAGTAAATTATTGATTTGATATTCGTAATAAAATCATCAAAAGGTCTAATTTTTGGTGAGAACTTTTGGTGGGCACTTACAGATATTATATTGTTACTAAATCCATATATACTGACATACTTAATTCTTTGTTTGTTACGCAATGGTCAATTTGATTGTCGATTGTCGGTGGTTTGCGATCATTTTTTAATAGAATGGTATTGTTTAAATCGATTATTATTTTTATTTCTTAAATAAAAATATAATATAATAGTATAAATTCAATCTGTTCAGTTTACATAAATAAGTTTATGGTAATGTGTAAAGAAAGTTTGTTTAATATAAGTTTTTAAATATTTCATTTGCAATATGAATAACTTAATTCATTACGATATTTTCATTGATGATGCAACAAAATTTTTGATTTATAACCATTTTCTTGTTTGTTGCTTCGTGTAATTTTTTTTGAAATTAGTCCATTTCCCGTATAGATTAAAAATAAACCGTCTTCAAAATACATATATTAAAATTTTTTGATGTATAATTCTTTAATGAAATTAAAATACGCATCAGAAACTATACAACACATTATATTGATCAACTTTTTTTAAAAAATAAGTAAGAAATATCGAAAAAAAATGCAAACTTTGAAATTGTATTTCTCCATACTTATTGGGAGTTGTTTGCTTGAATATTTTCGACTCAATATCAAGGCAGGAATCCACTTGTAAAGTTTTTGCTAATAGCTATGAGGCACTCTGTATAAAATACTTTTAATTATTTATTTTATTTATTTATTTATTTATCTTCATCTTGTTACATGACATGGGAGATGGAGCCGCTCATCCCACTAAGAAGAACCTGTGCCGAGATGAGCAGCTGAACAATAAATAATAAAGATAGAACAAAAAATAATAAAGATATACAACAAAATACCATATAACTATAAAATTTATTAATTAATTAATTGAGTATATAAATAAAAAATGTGGATAACAAGGACAGTATATATTGTAAAATACAAAAGCAATAGTGAAAGTAGAGTAATATATATAAAAAATCATATGCATGGATAGTAACAAAATGTATATATAATAGCACAGTTAAAAGTATATTTAGGTATGTACCTATATAAGAGAATTAAATGAATGTTTGTGTATATTAAATAGTGATAAGAAATGAAGTTTAATGAGCAATAAATTATGACCTGTTTTCGGCAGTTGGGTATTTGTGCAAATGCAGGTGACAATATGTCTTCTCCAATATTGTGTAAAAAGTAATTATATTTGATTATCTCAATCAAAATATAGTCTAGTTTTATAAAATAACGTACAAAAAAAATCCTGATAAAATAGTGTTCTTTGAAATATCCATTTAAGTAATTCAATGAATAAAATCGAGTATAATTTATATTAGAAAAATTCTGATTGCTTAATTACGAAAACGAATTTATGCAAGGGCAATTACTCAATGGTGTCTTCCAAAGTTTAAAAGGGCAATCAAATTTTATAGGGCGCAATGGGCCGAGATGATTAAGCGCTCCTTTTTTTGTATCTTACCCTTTGCCCATCACTACTCCACCTTTTTCGTGTCTATGTCAAGTATTTGCATTTATTTCCACTTTGCTGGAATATCTTTTCCCTCGCAATTTTCACAAGAAGCCCTCGGCGCTTATTACACCCTTGACCGAAGTTCACAGTCCTCTCGGCTGGTCCACGCGGCAGATACTTGTTCAAGAAAATTATGGTCCGCGGTATTGAAAACGAAAAGAAAGGAAAACATTTCAAAAATTAAAAAAATATTAAAATAAAAGCATTTAAAAAAGTTTTGTACAAATATTAAACATAATAAATAAGAAACTATAACATAATCAGCCCACTCACAGTTATATAAAGAACGATTATCAAATGAACTTTAAAAAATCCACATTCTCAACAAAAACACTCTTCTCGAAATTCCCAATTCCGAAATTAGAAATTTATGTATGATTGTAGAAAAAAATATTATATATATATATTAGGTCCTAACATATGAAATTGGCGTTTAGTATGGGAGGAACATAAAGCCGATTTTTTTTATTATAATATATTTATTTAATCAAAGTATGTACCATTGCTATCTATGCACTTTTGCCATCTCATAAGTAGTTCATCGATCCCTTTACTAAAAAAACCATTCGGACGGGAATCAATAAAATCTTTGAAGGCGGTTTGGACTGCCCCATTGGAGTTAAAATTTTTTCCTTTGCAAGAAGTTATCCAAATTTCGAAAAAAAAATGGTAATCTGTTGGGGCAAGGTCCGGAGAGTACGGTGGATGTCTTAGACATTCCAATTGAAGCTCCTCTAATTTGGTAGCCGTCTGTTGTGCAGTGTGTGGTCTAGCGTTATCATGAAGCAGCAGTGGCCTAGAGCGATTAACCAGCCTCAGTTGTTTAGCAGCTAGCTTTTCCATCATGGTTTGCATTTGCTGACAATAGACATCTGCCGTAATCGTCTGGCCAGATTTAAGAAAGCTGTAGTGAACGACACCAGCACTAGTCCACCAAACGCTCACAAGTAACTTTTTTGGAGTCAATTTTCGCTTGGGGCATGGCTTGGCTGGTTCGGAAGGGTTCAGCCATTGCGATGAGCGCTTCCGATTATCGTACAGGATCCACTTTTCATCACAGGTAATGATTCGATTTAAAAACCCTTCATTATTGTGCCGGTTGAGAAATGCAACGCAGCAGTCAACGCGCGTTTGTTGATTTGCTTCACTCAATTCGTGAGGTACCCACCTTTCAAGCTTTTTCAACTTACCAATTTGCTTCAAGTGGATTAAAACAGTTTTATCACTAACAACGCAGCCTGCAGCTAACTCGCATGTGGTTTGCGATGGATCCGCTTCCACAATAGCCTTCAGTTCTTCATTATCAACTTTGGTCTCCGGCCGTCCACGGGGCTTGTTCTGCAGGTCGAAATTTCCAGAACGAAAACGTTGTAACCAAAAACGCACTGTGTTTTCTTTTGCGGCACCGTCGCCATACACATCATAAATCCTTCGAGCCGTTTCTGCAGCACTGGTGCCACGGTGGAACTCGTACTCGTAAATAACGCGATATTTCAAGTTTTTCATTTTGTTAACTGAGTGATGCAAAGAAAAAAACAATTGAGGAAAAAACAAATGAATTATAATTTTCAAAACACAAATACATGAATAAATAGCTGTATAAATTTGGATTTGGAATTCCTAACCAAAGAGAAGATATTTGAGATCAAATTTGCCAAAACGGCAAAACGCCAATTTCATATGTAAGGACCTAATATTATTAAATAAATAAATAAATAAATAATAATAAAAATTTACAAAAAATTCTTATTATACAAATAATTAAAGAAAATATATATACAAAATATGAAACAAACACATCCTTAAGATCCTTAAATAATTTCATAATACCAAAATGTAACACCAAACAATATCAACAAAATAACATATATTTAGGAATAAAGAATTTCAGTAGCCTCCCTACGGAAATTAAAAAGATTACTGGGAACAAAAAAATAAAAAAATTAAAAAAAAATTTAAATACATGTATACAATTTAAGTAATCACGTAAAGTGTAAGTTTAAGTGTGCCTTTTTGGAGAGGTACCAGCTTATAAAATGTATACATTAATTAAAGTTTTAATAGACTAGAATAAAATAAAATGTAATAAACTGTAAGTTATATTTTTTTTAAATAAAAGATGAAAAAAAAATCACAATTATTATCTTTAAATGTCCACTAAATAAATCGCAGTGAATAAATGTTTACAATTTGGTTTAAATGAGTGAAGACTGCAATCTTGTTGATTTTTAAATCTCTGAAAATATTTTATATCCAAATCATGTATAATTTTTTTGACAAAAGTCAAATATTACAAGCTATTTTTATTAACAGTCTAGTAACTAGTAAATATAACAAAAAAATATACATATAAAAATACAATATATTGTCACGTGTCTGGCTGCAGGAGGAATGAATGAAAACACTGGAATTTAATACAGGATTGATTAAATACCGATTAATTAATTAAACTAACGTACAAGGTCACTATCGCTGTTATTATTCCTTAAATTATTCCTTAAATTAAACTGTTTCGCAAATTTATCACTTGTAAATAGACATTTTATATTCGCTTTGACACTTTATTTACTGTTCACTAGAATTTTCCATCAATTTCCGCACTTATTACTATTCGCTTCGGCTTATCTCGCTACATAAGAACTTTCTAAAATCGCTGTCGAATTTCCGCTCGCTTGGCATCACTGCCGCTGCCGCTCGCTTGGCCGGACTGACCGCCGCCCACGGCTACCTTCGCTTCTGTTAACGCCTATCCCCGCGTTCGGAAAACAACTCGCACCTTTCTCATTTTATATTAATATGGCTAATGCTGTTATCCAGATGTTTCCAGTGTTTATTAGCAAGTAGTCGTACTTTATACAGATTTAATTTACGTTATACAGACGGAGTTGATTCCAGATCCTTCCGTAGTATTGTCCAACTTCAAACAACTGTAACTTTGACAGAAGTGCGCGACTCCTTTTAGCCTCGTTACATTAATATTATAGATATTAATACAGAATATTAATATAATAGGTTTTAATATAGAAGCACACTATTTTTGTATAAAATTTTGTATCTAAGTTTCTGTCTTAATTTTTCATCTAAAAAAAATTTATCTAAGTGCAAATTGTGGTTATACTACATAATTGATTAAATGCACGTTTTCTCTTAAATTTTTGATTTCTTTGAATTTCAAAGATTACAATCCCTTTTTCTTTGGTAAAAATCTCAACTTTTTTCATTAATTATTTTTTCAATTTCTTTATTTATATATACCTCTCATTATCTTTTGTACAGCATAACTAATAAATTTATTCATTTTTGTTTATTAAACTTACACTGTATCGTAAGTTTAAGTAAAAACGTGTATTTAATCGATTTTATTGGATTACCAGTGAATATGGCTAAATTCCATTACCAAATTACTGTTAATTATTTTTTATTCCGGATATTTATTAGAAATTAAAAAATTTACTGTTTAATGTAAATATATTTATAAATGAAGTTCGTAGATTTCTTCTTAAGCCACTAACAACATGCTTTACGATTCAGAAAAAATAAAAATAAAACAATAGTATAGTTCAACTACAATTAGCATTTTAATTACTTAAACACAATTTAGCCGACTAGCGTAGAATCAGAGAGGTTTCTCTTCAGCAAGAGCAATCTATTCTAGAATTTATCTACTACTATTCCTTCACTGCATCGAAATCCAACCTTTACACACATGTCTTGTTTTGTTTTCTTTTACATTGTACACATCATTAACAATTTGAAGACAAAGGCGTATATGAAAAATATTTGACAACCGGACAATTTTATATTTTACAGAGCATTAAAAATTTGAAGATAAAATCATATACGAAAAATATTTGACAATAGCACAATGGCTGGCATATAGATTTTGAGCTCATTGCATGGGTTTTATTGATTATTTTTATGAAATTATCAATAAAAGGCAAAACAAATGTATCATAAATTATAAAGAAATATTATACATTCGAAAATAGGAGTATCTAGGTCCAGAGAAATAAAGCATCAAATAAATAGAGAAGTTATAAACAAAGTATAATATTATACATTTGTTTTATGACCTTTTTAAATTTTTAATGAAATTGAATTATTTGAATACCCACATACAATAAACGACATTTGTTATATATTATTTATTATAAAACTTTTCTTTTTTTTATTTGATGTTATGTAGCGTGTTATGTGTGTGGATCGGATGGGATTCCCACCGGCATGTGGCGTGTACAGTGTGAGTGTAGCATATGTAGTGTATACGATACGAGTATTGACAGATTCGGTAGAGGAAACAAATGATACGGTTGAATGTTGTTGTTTATTGTGACAATTATTTCATCAATAAATTCTTACGTTGCAATGTGTCAAGCGATCACTTAAGCCAGCTCATATAGATCACATGCCTTAGGCCTCCGGGACTTTCATACAAGTTTCTCATATTAATAGCTTCATCTCTGTGAGACTTAAATAATTAATCTTAATTAATAATCACTCCTCTGTGGACGTAATCCAGTAATTGTGTTCTCAGGACCAACATAAAAATATTGTCAAGTGCAAAACAAGTTTCAATTGAAGAACAGTGCTCGAGTTAAATTTAGGTCCAGTGATATTGGTCTTCTTCTTCTTCTTCTTCTACCCATCAACCTAGTGTCGGGGTTGTGATATTGGTGATAAATAAAAATAGCTACTTTGCTCCCAAACAAGCACTTTCCAAGTATTGTTATAAATAATGCTGGCAGTGTGCGCGTGTGTGTATCAGCTCCCTCTGTGTATTGCTAAGTACACAGATGAAGATATGTTCTGCTCGGCACTTGACAGGCGGTGAGGCAGAACGGACTGGTTGTTACACCGCTGTGTGGGCGGATAAGGGCGGGGGATGAGAGAGGATTTCAATGAATTGGATATAAGGGATTTGTGTTGATGTACTACTTTCGTAAGCCACGTAAAACCAGCACAAACAGTGCAACCGTTTTGGACTGATGATATTAACAGAAAATTTAATCTCAATTAAGAACAAGCATTTAAAAACCAATTTATATAACCAGTCATGGAGTTGGGAGGTGGAAGGGGTCGATGTGTTAATCTGTTTAAACATCCATACTTATATTATAAAGAGGTGAAGTTTGAATGTTTAGACGTAAGAGGTAGGTAATCTCCGAAACTACTCATCCGAATATTCTATTCTATAATAAAAAAATTCTTTCACCAATATTTAAAATGGACTTTTTGGATAAACATAGGGTATTTATTATTCCATTTAAATAGAATACCTATTCGTTTCTTACGAACGCTGCCTTAACGGTAAGAGATAATGAATGCTTTCTATAAAAATGTTGTAGAGCTTAAAAAGGACTATAAAAAAGTTTGTAACGATAAAAATATACATGTTAAGGTTAATTCACAAATTGATAAAATATGAATAAAAGATATATTAAAAATTAATTTTAATCTGCCAGCGGGTAAATTAAGTAGATACGGTTAAATTCTTATCAAAATACATTTGCTTATCATCAGGGAAATTTTATGTAGATAAAAATTGCCTTTTACACAACATTATTTGGATGAGTAGTTATAGATTATATTGATTTTTCACTGATACTCTTAGGTACGTAAGCATTAGGCGGCCACGTCGCGGCGGTCAGGTAGCGCCGATTTAAGCACGGTGACAAGGCCGCGGCGGCCAGAATTTTTACAAGATTTGGCATCCGAAAATTGTCAGTTGATTCTACGGGTTGCTTGGACGTTGAGGAGTTAGCTGTGCCTACTTGTGTATTTAGTTATGCGGAAGTTATATTCTTTTTTTTCCAAGTTTTCGCCGCCACAAATATTTATAATGTCCATCCATTGTTGCCGTTTACTATCTCTGTTTGAATATTCACTAGACATATCCCAAATGCCTTTTCTGACTTTTATTTCTATTATGAATTTTTTAGAATCCAAATGTTAGGGGGAAGACATCCCACCTCCGTAGGCACAGTACTGGTTGTCGCGGCCAATGCGGTCGCACTGACGTTTGTGCGTGTAAACGAGTGATCTCGATGACAGCGGCTGGCCGCTGGCCGCCCGCGTGTTGCGCCTGTTCTCACTGACCGCTGGCCACTTGTCGTTAAGTGCGTGCAGTTTTTAAAATGTATGAATAATAACTAGAACTCAGTGGCCGCCGCGACCTGGCGGCCGCTTAGTGCGAACCTACCCTTATAATCTCAAACTGAATTCCACGCGGGCGAAGCTGCGGGCACAGCTATTTATTATTAATAAAAAAATTCCCACCTATAACCACACTTTCCATTAGCCGCACTTAGGGCCGGTTGTTTCGAGTTGGATTAAAGTAAGCGTTCTTTTATAGCATAGATTTTTACGTTCTCCACCAATCAGACGATCCGTTTTCGGAAAAATCTTTGCTTTAATCGACCGCTTACTTTGATCGAACTTGAAAAAACCGGGCCTTAGTGTATTCTGAAACTCGTTTTTGTATGTACCTATCGTATGTCATTATTTTCAGCGTTCAACATTCTTTTATTGTCTAATTTGAGTGTTTTTATTATTTATTTATTTTTATTTTTGATTTTTTTATCATTATTTATTATTGGACAGGGACAAGGACAGTGAAAGAGCTGTTTCAAGCCGAAATAGCTCTTTCACTGTAGAAATTTTGTGTAGAAATAGGGAGGTGGACTCTCAAGCAAGTGACAGTCAACGTTGGGAAGACCTAATACGACACTAGGAGTAAGAAGTTGTATTGGATAAATTAATTTTTGTTGCCTTAAAAAAAATATGTTTAATGAATAATTAAGATTTTATGACGGATTGAATATACATAGTACGATGAAATGATCATTTAATAGCATATTTAAAAGGATTCAGCATCCTTAAAAGTTACCAAATATTTGACTTTATATAGCTGAATATATATAGATTCACAATATATGTATATCTGCTAAATTAATAAGCTTCATTGAGTCATTTTTTTTTCGGCATACCAACGCTTTAACGAGAGCTCAGTTTCATTCGTCATTGAATCTAACAAATAAGTATTTAATGTATTCATGCAATCCAATGAATAAATTAAACCTATGATTGTATACAGTTTATAAAAAGTCATAAAGAAACGAAATACAGCAACGTTGAAATTCAATTAATTAAAAGCTTTTCAAAGCGATGGAATTTTCCACTTACTATTATGCAAAATAATCATCATTACTTTTATGTTGACATTACCAGTATGTATGTGTTTATGGAGGAATAATTATAAAAGTTGTTGTTTTTTTAATTAATTAATCCGATCAATTTTTTATAATTATATCATTGTAGCGGCAACAACAATTTTAAACTAGACACCAATTATGTTTCAATGAAAAATACAATATTGTCTACAAATAATTGAAAAAAAAAACGCAAGCATAGTTTTGTAATTGAAATTCACACACGACAGAAACACATATTCCTGCCACAAAATTGCAATTAATTTTCGCACCGTCATTTTAAATTTCGAGGAAAAAATATTTTAACAGCCTACCGAATAACATCAGAAAGAACATGCCTAAAGCAAACTTTCAAAGACTTTTTTTATCATATATCATTTATACAAGAACTCAATACTTTCAGCATACTCCTTGTATAAATACGAGCGCTCGCTTCTATAAAAGAAATAATATCTACTTTAAAGTTGTGTATTTTAATGTGTGGTATAAAAGCAAAGGTAGCAATATCCAAAAAATTTAAAAAATGTTTTGAATGCAGTCACCGAAAATAACTAATTTAAAATGTACTGAATAATAGATTTTTTGTAACTATCATGCTTTCTAAAAATTTATAGACTATGTTTTCTATAAAATATCGAATTCGGTACATTATAAATTAGTGATCCTCGATGACTGCATTCATTTTTTTGGATATAACTGCCTTTGCATTTACACCACACATGTATGGTTATAATTCGTTTAATAATAATAATAAATTATTCCTATCTATGGATGATGACGAGCCGGATCATCATCATCATCACTCTTGACACAACAACCCTTGGTGGCCTCCTCAATAATCTTGCTCCACTCATCTCGGTTTAGTGCCAGCTCTCTCCAATTTCGAAGCTCCAAGGCAGAGATGTCTTTAAGGACGTTGTCACTCCATCTTAATTTTGGCCTTACTAAGCTCCTTCGCCCTATTGGCCCTGAGTTCAGCAGGGACTTTGGTGCTTGATGCTCGGACATTCTCTCCACACGACCCAGCCACCGAAGTCTTCCCAGTTCTATAAATTTTGTGACGTTTGACTCCTTAAACAGAGTATAGAGCTCATTGTTGTAATGTCTGCGCCAAATCCAAGCCAGATATGCCATATAATTCACGTGTTAAAATTTTGATCTGAAAATAAGCTTAAAAATCACTATTTAAGATTAGCCGTACCGAAGATGTTTACGCACAATCGTCACCTGATATAAAAGTGTACACACCCACAACTAGTTATATTGAAATGTCTAACAATCAGTAGGTTTGCAATTGCAGACATTTATTGTGTTTTAATTGATTTAAATAGACATCCAGTTTCTGTCATCAACAGTTTCCATTTAAACTTATTGATGAGAGAAACTGCATCTCTCAAAACTATGGCCTTGGCAAAAATACAAGTAAATGTGTATGTAATACAAAATTCAGTTGTTAATGTGTATAGCTTTTCTGGAAGTTGTCCGGTTTCGAAATCAAATTCAAGTTGTCAAGGATGAGTATATATACCCATCCTTGTTAGATCCACCCAATATCAGTTTGATCGGTAAAATTTTCTCGCATAAAATTGTCATTTCATAATTTAAAATTGTTTTCATGTTAGTATTAACATATTTTTTTTATATTTTTAGCATCAATACTTTGATTTTTGATTTTTAATTTATTAATTTACATTTTCTCCTAAAAAAGAGACCATTGACTTTGAAACAAGTTGATATTTTCAATATATAAGTGTTGAAAACTAAGTACATTTTTATTTATTATATTAATAATGTCACTACATTATTAATATAATTAATGCAATTATTTTGCTATTTTTGAAGAAGTTATCTTAAATTTTAAGGTATTTATAATATTTACCTCTTCATACCTTGCCATTATTTTTTTTAAATCAAATAACCTTGTCAATAAAATTGACACTTATGCTTCTAAAATTTATTTTTAAATTATATCCATTTGCTTCAGATACCAGTTTACAAGTACAAATTAATATAAGTACGCATTCCATGAAAAAGGTTCACAATTTTCAACGCAGCTTTTAAACTTTATAATATTTTAACATTAACATACGGTCCGTGTTTCGTGAAGTCACTGAAATTAGCAACAAGAAAAACACAATAGCAGGTCGGCCAACACACAAGAGGAAACATAATTGTTTCTGTGTGCAATTAGTGTCTGCTTTATGGTACGGAAAATCCTCCACCTTGATGTTGAAACAGGCAGTTTTCCTAAAACTGGATACACGGTAATAGACCCTCGCAGAGAAAAGCTGTTTTCGGAGGCTCGAATGTGGTCTTTTCAAAGAAAGAAATATTTATTTTAGTTGTTAAAAGATTGAAACTGACTTTCATTCATCAAAATGGGATAAAAGTCATTGAGAGGAAACGGGATTAATTTTAAATTACTTTTCTATCTTAATACACAATTCTCGACGCGTCCATATTTATACCACGTCCATATCTTCTTTGCGTGCAAGTCATCGATAGTTGAGGCTCTTAACAGGACTATCTTCTAGTATCTGGACATGCTAAGTCTTCCATTGCCAGCCTTTATTTTTGATAACATCAAATTCTCTTTATATATCTTTCAAATTATTGTCTTCTTATTCATTATTTCAACATGAATATATCTGTTCACTGTGTTATAATTTTTATCTATATTTTTTTTTTGCATAAATGACCATGTTTTAAATCGAGCTTTGGACTATAAATAGACCGGAATAGATAGCTCCAGATCATACGACTTAGATCACAGAAGAAAGGATCGGTTGAAAGGAAAAGTCTCCAATCCACAAACTGGCCACAGAACTAGCGGCACTGAAAGACCTTCAGCAAAATGAATAGGTGACATTACAAGTATCAGCGCATAAAAGCAGACTACTGGTAAATTGCATCGGCAGATATCAAAGGATCTATAGAAGGAATTGGCAATGACCGTTGTCATACAACGAACTTCTGCAGACTGATATAATTAGCGACAGCTAATCACATTTTTGAAGGTACCGAAAATCTTGTTTGAAATTAAATTAAGTAACTAGGTACATCAAAAATAGTTCGGTACTTTCAATATTTTTTGAGTATGTTCAAATTATTAGATTTTCTTCTTCTCGGATCATCATCAGATCAGATCGGACTTCTTTATTTTGACTAGAGCACGGCGCAATATTATTTTTGTATATACGACATTCATCCGAATTATTAATAAATACGCGAATGAATGAATGGCATACGAGTAAATACATAAAAAGAATATAATATTGCTCCGTACTGCATCTTTACTTCTCCAAGTCCATCTTCTTTTTGTTTGTGTTTTATAGAAGCTGTTTAGGCAATACAGTTCTTCTTTACAATACTCTAACAATATTTCCTCTCTTTCATTTCTCTTTCCCAGTCCAAACTGTCTTGTATTATGAGGATCTCTTTGTTTCCTCTCCCCAATTTTGGAATCCAAATCGGCGGTAATAATAACTATAGGTCGACCACAATCAAAAGACCATTCCCTAGCTTTGACCGGTAAGCCCGATTACAAGCCTCAATATGATATTCCAAATAAATATATTTTTTTTGGTTTGAAAAAGGATACTTACTTACTAGAAAAACTTGTTTTGTGTTCATTTTTTGCATCGTAACAACACACATATTTTTTGCGCACATTCTTTTGAATGCGGTCTAGCTAAAGTTGGGCTTTTTCAAATTTTTTGGCTTTGGCTAATGCCTTCATAAAGTTGTTCGACTTCATCATTCGAAGCACATTTTAAAGTAAATTGTTGGTTTAATTTAATCAGGATGCAAATAATTTTGTGAGATATATAATTCATGTTTGTAACGCGGCTTTTCAGAATTTTATTTATTAAAATTGCTATTCCTCCAACATAGACATCTACGAGTACGTTATTTCTATTTAGAAGGTGTCCAGGTGGTAAGGTTATTACCGCTTCTACTCTCTGTCTTATCTCACATATCTCTATCCTATATAGTAAATGCCAGGCATGCAGTGCATATATGCAAAAATGCTGTGCATTGTTAATGATTCTGGGAAATAAATATAATATTAATTAATAATCCACATCTTATGAAAAATTCTATTTAAAATTCTAGCCGTGGGCTGTGGCTACGACTAGAGTTTTTATTATGTACGATTTCTGTGTATAACTTCAAATCAATGCTGCTCCTACTTTATGCTTTACTTTTTTTCTAGTTATTTGCACGCATCAAATTTGTTTCTTGAATCAGTAAGAAGTCAGACTTTTTTTTAAAATGCGAAAACGGAGAAATTGTAATTTAAGAACAAAATATTATGATAACTAAAATAAATTTAATTAAAAAAGTGTATAGAAAAATCTTTCTATCGCAAAAATATTTCATTAACTAGGAAATTTTCCTTTTGTAAAAAATAGTGATAAAAATATCGTCACAGTAACACATTTATGATAACAAAAAATTGGAGACTTACATGTGTATGTATGTTGTTTTTTGTGAATATATTTATTTTTTCATTTTCAGATACATAGCTATCAAATTTATAAAATTAATTCATAAAACCAAAAATTGACACCGCGAAAAAATCAAAAATTTTCTTCTTAAAATTATATTATCTTAAATATAACTAAAACATTATTTTTTCAAATAAAACACATTTTATTGTGATTTTTTAATTTTAGAATATATTAGTATAATACAAACTAGTATAATGTACCCCAGTGGGCATTATACTAGTTTGTCACACCGAAGTTCCTGGTTCGATTCCCGTTGAAGTCACAATTAATCTATATGATTTACTCTAGCTTCGGTGTTTTTGCTATTGTAGAGGCTTCAGTAACATGGCCTTTTGGCCTGTTGAAGCATTATAAATAAAATAAAAATTCTTAAACAATTATCTTCTTTTTTAAAAAAATAGAGATGCGAACATGTATTATGTGTCAGATCCAAATTCTTACTACTTTTGAATTAAGCTCAACTATTTTGCTATGAAAGTAAGACTATCTTGCTAATATCCTGGAATAGATCTTGAACCAACGACTACTCACGAGGCAAGAAATTTAAACTCTAGACAACAAGCTATTCATTTAAGTGTATTTGATGTATTATGTTTATGATGCTTATATAGCAGAATATGGCGCTACTATAAATAAAGTGTCAATACTTAGATCTTTTTTAAATCACTATCAAAATTTCTAGTATAGATTAAGAATTTTTTATCCATCCAATTCATGTAGCTACATATATTTATTTTTATACTTTTACACACAACACAATTTTTATAATTATAGTAAAAAAATATTGAAAAAGACTATCCCGCTGATAACGAAATATTTATCCTATTCATAACATAATATATATCTTTTTAGTTAATTCATCTAATTTAAATTTAAATGCATTATCTGACATTTGTTTAACCGTAATTTGCTTTCCCTTAACGTAAATAAAACGTACGGAGTGAGTATAAATAATGTGAAGGTTGTTGCTCTCGGGGAATTACACGTATACGTTTATACGTGTTGTCAGAACGTTAGTCTAATTAAAGCCGCACGCGCATATTAACTTAATCTCACGTGAATGTCACTACTGAGGAATAAACCTTTTAAAATTTCTCAAGTAAATATTGTCTCGGTTGTTTCCGCAAATTACTTGTTTGTTTGTTTAGTTTAATAAAACGTTAGCCTATTTCTCTAAAAGCCTCACGTTCACGTTATAAACAAGACCCATTATGCCTTTTGTACCTAATTTACATTTTATAACAAGTGTAATGCTTTATAATATGGGTGAGCGTATATAATTTTAAATGTGATTCCTTTTCATTTATAACGTTTTAAATAATATTTTTAGTACGTCCAAAATTTTCAAGAACACAATACTGGATTTTATCCCCAGGGGGACATCATTATTATAGGTAAATTCTATAATATATTTTGATTAATGATGTCTCCCTGGAAATAAAATCCAGTATTGTGTTCTTGAAAATTTTTGACATACACAGTATATTCTAAATATAAAAAAGTGGTCTAAAAAGGAGTTAAAAATTGAAATAATTTTCAGGCGTATTTTAGTGTAATGTTAATAATTCGGAAGATCTCATCTACACATATAAAGGATATTGCTTTAAAAAACTGATCAAAAATATAGATATCTTATTAACAATAGTAACATCTGTAGTGGATTATGGGAATGAAAAAACTATGGACTGCAGGTGGCGGTAGGAAAAATACAACTCACATACGAAACAAGTCATGTGAGTTAAATATATTGTATATTTATACAAATACCAAAAATTTGATAGCTGTGGCAGTCTATCATGGGCGGAAATGGTGAACACCCAAAAACACTTCCATACCTACTTTTCTATATACATATATATAGCTTCGTCTCTATGAGACATCTATAATGTCTTCATAAAAAAATTATTTAATATTTGTTTTATATGTGGTTTCCAAACTGAATTATAAAACTGAAACATTTTGGATATTAATAATCATTTTTTTATAAAGAATAAAGGTAATACACGTCATATCTATTCAAGTCATTATTTTCAAAGAAACCTAAACGTTTGCATTATGAAAATAGGAATAACTTGCTGGTGTCCTAGAATGGGGCTCGAACCACCGATCTATGGATCGCTAGGCGAGGTGAGTCTTGAGCACTAGGCCAACTAATCTATCTGGTTCATGGGTGGAATTTTTGAACATTACATTGTGTGAAGTGAACACTTAAGCCAGCTGTACGTTAGGTCGTAAGCCCTATAAACGCCTAAAAAATAGACTTCCAAACTTAATTTCCCACCTGTAATATCATGATTTATGGTGTTCTCCTGGGGATAAAATCCTGTATAGTGTTCTTGAAAAAAATTGATTATACTCAAAGTATTATGAATATTTCATACCTATTTTTGATATTTAATACGTTAAGCATTTATTTTAAAAACTTACAATGAGACTATACTTTCATCCAACAATTCAATTACACATTTTAATTTATGGTATAGTTAGCGAATTCGGTTGACGTTAAAAATCATATGGTTTGTACAAAGACTTTTTCAGATAATTAAACTTCTCTACTGAGTACCTACTTTACAAGTGATAATTACTGAATGATAGCGTTTCAATAAAATAAATATTTTAATAAATAAATAATTAATAAATATTCAATACAATAAATAATAAATAAACTAAAAATAAATATTTATATATATAATTTTTATTAACATCATGTACACTAATATTTTACCACTATTTTCCATATTTCCAATAACCACCTCCTCGTCGTAATACGCCTAACCATGACACCAGAATAGGTCGCGAGTATCGCGAGGTCAAGAGCCCTTAAACCCAGCTCTATTGACGAAATCACTAAACCCTATGGAAATAAGTGGCAGTGAACAACAGTGCCTCTAAAATAAGGGAATTTTGGGGGGATTTTGGTCAAATAGTAAATAAAAAGATAACGATGAAAATAATGAAAATGATGATATTAATATTAGACATGTTTTTAAGGATTCTGTTTTTAATCTTCTATCGCCTAATATCATTGAAAGATTTGGCAGATACTTCGTGGTGCAACATTATAATTTAAAATATGTTTTACTTTACTTTGTAATACACACACAATATGAGCTATTAAATTACAACTATAGTTTCGAGAGGAGCAGTCCCTCTCATCATCAGGGATAGATAATAACTAACTTAAATACAAAATTTATCAATTTAATTGGGTAGGTCAGGGGGTCAGGGGGGCGCGCGGCCGGGAAGGGTATTTTTTTCGACGAATAGCTCTAGGAGTGGTGAAGTGGACTGAAATGTGATATTTTTAGGATTTCAATGGTTTCCAAACTATTCATTATCCATCGTTTATGAGGAACCGAGTGGAGTAAAATTATAATTAATTAATATAATTTATAAAATTATAATTAATTAATAAAGTAATTTAATAGCTCATATTGTGTGTGTATTACAAAGTAAAGTAAAACATATTTTAAATTCTATCGCCTAATTCACTGCCGTATTTTTATATCTCTTGTAATTGATATAGTGGGCCAGGTCTTGCACACACTACGTTGTCACGCAGGAACAAACTTATTATTATAATAATAATTATTTAAAGATCAATATATAAAATATAGTTTGAAGATTTAAACCGATTATTCAAAATTATTTAAACAGAATATTCTTGAAAAACTCCCGCGAAAATTGACAGTTAAATATTTTCAATTATTTGGATTTTCCCTTACTCCACGCCTACTTCATTATCTTTCCTCCGCCATGTCTTACAGTAAGCTTAATATTCTGTATTAACAGCACTTTTTCCCTTCTACAATGTTCGAATACGTCAGTAAATATTACCAATCTCCGAAAATTCTCATCCTTTCGCATGTTCTTTGCAAAAGTCAAAAACGCTTACCGGAGCTTTTTGGAGAGTTATGCTTTTATTCAGGCATACTCGATTTAGAATCTGTCCGATTGTCTGAAATACTTCCGCCCTTCTTAGCTTAATTTTCAAAAGTGAAAATATCATCCCTTATTTCGACGACCTGGGTAAATTAGCCCCAGTGTCCCTAAATAATCCTTAATTATGATTTTTTTAAATTTGTAGGTGTATAAATATTTATTCCCGATAAAAAGGTTTTAATATAATATAATTATCAAATCATTTTCTTTTATCGACTTCGTATATCTCATCATTTAAATGTGTTACCTGGTGGCTTTCACTGAATCACTCAAATCACTCACCTGTGTGAATATTTCTTAGCGGTTGCCATTCTTCCATAAATCGTTTTATTTATTTTTTATTCTTAAAATAGATAATATAATAATATTTCCTAATATATACAATGTAAAATATCATTATATCAAATTTCTAATCAAAAGCAAGTATCACGAACTTTCTTAGTTTTTTCTTAAAAATTTCACATTTTTTTCGTCCCTAATATACCCTCGCAGACTCATATATTCTGCATATTTGCTTAACTTAGAAATGTGATTTGTGTTAAATTAATCAATTATTCTTTCAACAATAAAAAATTTTGCGTAGCTTCTCATTACAAGCTGAAAAAACATAACCCGTTTTCTGCGGGGAACCAAAATAAATATACTGCATGGTATATATTTCAAAGGCTTTTTTTCTCTCAATATTAGCATCATCACATACTCTTAGTTCTGATCTTATTTGATGTAGGTACGGGATATTGTACCTCATTTTTTGGTAAATGATTTTCCAATTGACTAAAAATTGGTTTTGTCACGGATCAGTGATGGTGGGAGATGAAATGAAACACTTATAAATGATTTAACTTTTTGTTAAACAGGTACACAAATTCACTGGACAAAAACTGGAGCCCTGTTCCGTTATTTGCACCGATCGGCACTAAATTATTCACTATTTATTTATCATCAATCCCAAACAATTTATTTATCATAATTAATATCGCATTGATCCACTACGCAGGTAGGTACTCTCGTACTTAATCGCTGGCGTGGATCACCCGCTTTCTACTTCGCTAGTTTCTCTATGACTTCGTCTAAAGTTAAAATGAGGCTGTTTTCGTGCAAATCCGCCACCGTTTTTACAAACCTCAATCTTCTGGAGGCTTCACGAATATAATTGCACTTTCTACCGAGTTCTAGTTTATTCTAAAATATATCCAAAGTATCGAGAGATCCTCGGTTGTGCGAAGTTGTTCTTGTTTCTACATTTTCGTGACATACATAGATGTCGCCGCTTCTTCGTCATATAAATAACTTCGCCTCTGTGAAACTCCTATGATTTATCTCAATCAATTAGTCTCCCTCTGTGAACAAAATTCAAAATTTGTGTTTTTAGAATGTAAATATAAAAATATTGTTGATGTTTATGGCTTTAAATTTGTGGTTGGACATAATTATTAATTAATTAAATTGACCACTTGGAATAACTCTACGTCTACCGGTTTCTATCTCACTGTATCTTGTTCAGGACGGACCAACTATCCATTTTTGAACGAGGGCGTAGCTACAATGGTGGGGATATCGGACGCCGAAATGGGGAATATATCAAGCAACGGGCTACTCATAAAAATTAACTGATTATTAATTATATTTTTTTTACAGTTCATAAATTTTTTGATTTCTGGTATTTGTAAGTTATACAATTTTTAAAAAAAGTTTAAACGGATTTCTAAAATATGGTTTGAGAAAAAAAGTTTAAACGGATTTCTAAAATATGGTTTGAGAATTCAGAAAAGTTATTATTATTGATACATCTCAAGTGTTTCTTTACTCTTACATTAAAATTAAGTGCCGTTTTACCTATGCCGAACAGTCATTACAATTTAGTTTATAAATACCGAAATGATTTAGCGGGTCGACTCTGTCTTTGGAGTTTATTATAAATTTGCCTAAACTAGTGTTAGTATAAAATGCGGCTTTAAAATTTTACTTCTAATCAGTAGGTGCGTAGGTACATAGAAACGCATTTTTAGTTTATTATATATAGTTATTTAATATCCGGTACCTCTTATTTTCCATAAAGAGCAAACAATCTCTTCCCTAACCGCACAGCGAACAACTTTTTTCCCCATTTTCGATTTCAGAATGTTGACTATCCAAGACAGCGTTCAAGTAGCTCGGCACAAAAGACGGCACAAACAAAATAACTAAAACCTTTATATTTTATAGGGACTTCTCGTGCCTTTAAGTACTTGGAACATCTGGCGTTAATAATTCCATTAACTTCATACGAAATTTCGTTTTATCAACTCATTTCCGTTTACAAAGAATTTTTCTTCATTAATTTTCACAATTTCGAGTTACAGACAAAATATTATTTGAATTATTTGTAGAATTATATATTTTGTATTTTCAATTAATCTAATTAATAAATTTATAACTTTAATTAATTTTAAATACAAAGGAAATTAGTTGTTGTTTGCTAAGTATAAAATAATTTATGATACCCCTAAATAAATAATTCATGATATCCCAGATAAAATTTTATGAGAAATGATTCTGTGGTTTCATCAGTAATATAATTAATAATCATTGAAGAAAAATCGTATTTATATATAATCTAATTTAAATTCAATAGTTTAAAAACATCATATATTCTATTCTACCAGCTTTCTATACTAATAATAAATTTAAAAAGTTAATCAAATAATAAGAGTAATTGCATTATGATTGAAATTATTTTTAAATAAGAAAAAAGTATGAAAATTTTGATGTTAGATGTGTTATTGCTACTTAAACGCCTTAAGTATTCCGGATTTGCTAATTTCATCATCCTTATTTTGATATTTAGAAGGGTTTAAATTTTTTACATAAAAATTATGCAGTATTACAGTTGAATAAATTAAATAAATATTTTTGAAATAAAAAGAAATATTCATAGCAAAATAAATAATATAAATAATCAGCTCCTTATTACAAATAGTATCTCTTAAATTTGTTTTTCATTTTTTTTTAATTATTTCATTCTCCCTTCATCTCACATTCATCTCATATATATTTATTTTTATTTTGTTATTGTCAATACTCCGATTTTCAATTTTTAGTATACGTTGTATCCTGATGAAAAAACAATTGGCCCCAAAACATGTTGGTATTTTCACAGTAAAAACAAAGTATATTCTAATTAATTTAATTTGATTTAGTCAATTTTTTACTTTTTGATTTATAATATTTTGATAATATATTATTTGAAGTCATTTTAAGAGAAAATTTGAGTTCATTTCGTTGAAAAGGGGTTTGGCATTAAAAAACCATGCTTGTCAGACGGGTTGATGGTTTTGAAATCAGTCGTCTTTAACACAGGGAACAGACGTTGTTTGTAGCCGCTCATTATAGATCAGACGCTTCTGCCTATGTCTCTTAGTCTGTGAGTTTTATTTCCCTCCTACCCTCCATATCTGGCAAGTTTTCCCTTATCCGCCACCTGGAGATGCATCTCCTAGCGGTTGCAGGCTTCGCTGAAGAATATATAACAAGGAAGAATGGAAAAAATAAATAACAAGGATGAATGGAAGAGGCCTATATCCAGCAGTGGAGAGACGACGGCTGAAGAAGAAGAAGAGAAGTAAAAAGGATTAAAAATAACAAAAACATTTTTCTATTATGCACAATGGTTAGAGAATGCTTCCAAAATTATAATTGATTAATTTTTTAATTTACCTTATTCAAAATAAATATTTCAATAGTAGTCGCATTTTGTTCAAAGTCAACCATTATTCAAGATAGAAAATAACAAAACCTTCATCCAATATTCCATCACTATCTTTGTTAACTTGAAACAGAGATTTACATGGCATGAACATGTTTGACGAATGCCTGCGGGAAGCCTTGACTGTGCCTGCCCTTAATACCTACTAATAGAAACTCGGCGTTTCAGTACAACTGAATACAGGTTATCCACAGAAAATCTAGGGTATTGCTGTGGGAGGACTCTGAAGTGCTGACAGTTGTCCTATCGATTATGTCAATAAAGATGACCATGATGCTCCAACTAGGGAGACGATGTACATAAAAGACAAAAAGGTTTTTTTTTCATCGCGTAGCTAACCTTTTTAATTATTCAAATATTAAACTGAACTTAAAAGATTCCCGTGATGTATATTTTTAGCAAAAATGGCAAACACACTTTTTTTTAAAACAAAATTTTTAAAAATCCAAAAGTAATTCTGACACAAAGAAAAATCTTTTTGATTTATTTTTAATGTTGATGCTAATACGTACGGTGTATTCAGGTCAGGCAACCTTAACGGGAGTATAAGGTGGCGCTACTACAAAAAGAGAGAGAGCCATCTTCCCCCTCTCTCTTATTTTAGCTGACTTGCAGTTAGTACAGGGTCTTGTTTGAGTCTTTCGACACATATTTATCTGTGAATATATGGAAGAAACTAGTAACTTTTGTTTCATCTCCATATTAAAAAAAACGGAATTCTTACATTTTCAAACAAAGCTAAACATTTCTATGAGAATAAAAATAATTTGGTGTTCTAGAATTAGACTTAATTAAACTACAGACCACTGAATTCGAGTGCTTTAACCACTAGACCATCAAGTTTGACTTTTTTTCTTTCAAAACAATATATCTTTATAATAGTAATTCATTAAAAACTGTGCATATTTTATACACACACTTTATTACAAAAATTGTACAGCTTTTAACAAATTAAATAGTGTATGGAAATTCTAAGATATTGTAAAGAAATGGCAAAAGAGGCGTACAGAATCTCTCGTAATACTACTTACTATTAATATTTAATATTACTTAGTAATCAAAGATGCCAATAATATCTAAAACTATAGGAAACACTTCCCCACTCTGGAATTAGTTACAACATTCTACAAACGACTGAAACAACCGAAAAGTGATGAGAACCTTCCCCTAAACACTAGTATTATCTAAAAAGTTCGAAGATGCCAGCATTTGGATATAAATAGCACGGATCTAGGCCGCCGCGCGGTAAGTTATCCTGTTTTCGACAGTTTGTTGCCAGTTGTGAAATAATCGAAGGGAAATAATGTAGGGAAGTAACAAGTTTTCGAAAAAACCAGAGCGACTCCTATGTGCGAGAATCGAATATTCTACGAGCGTTAAATGTTTGTTAGTGTTATCCAGCGATAATAACGATTGATACGTTGCGAAATAGTGTCGATTACAGAAAAGCCTTAAATTTAATTTGTGTTAAGCGACTTTGTACATTGAATACTAAATTTATCATTAGTTATAAAGTCGCTTATTAATTTTCTAGTTTTCTAGATGTGTTTTCGTACGAAATTGAGTAGTACGTATACGTACGTACAAATACGCAAGCACATTCCTGACCTTCGAAGTAGTATTGAACATCACACACTGTACACGATTTAATAGTGCGTGTACGCACGTATAGATGCGACGACCGACACGATCCGGATTTGTTCGGAAATTTTTGCGATTACGTACGATGGATATTGAAAAATTTGTCAATTTGAAACGTGACCACAAATGTTTGTGGGACCAAAGTGATTCAACTACGTGACTATCAGCGCAGATCACGACGGAGAATCTATAAATAACTAAAAATACCTGTAAGTTAAATAATTTGGTTTAATGAAGGTGAGGTATAATTATGTTCTTCGCAAACGCAAACAAAAAAAACTTTTAAATATTTCTCCGAAGTTATGAGCTCTCGTTGCACTTCGACTCTCCCCAGTATTTGTAAATCTATTAGATATAGATACCCATGAAATTTGTCATTATTTAAGTCTGCCATAATAAAGTTTTTCAGAAGATACAGATTATTCATTTGGCAATTTGGCAGAAATGCGAAAAGTAACTGATCGTGACCAACGCAAGACGCAATCAATCTGCGCGCTCAATACGTACGAAAATAATCGTACGAATACGTACGTAATAATTCGTATCCAAAGTGCGACCGACCTTAGCCATCTAATTTTTTCAATATAAAACTTTATTAAAAATATTTGTCCCTAGTGCAAATAAAATTAAAATAATCGTTCGCATAAACCGCCATCGTCGTGCCATTCAACATAAAAAATTCCGACCCTCCTGAGGTTTTTTTAAGAATTTACAATCACCGTATTATCATTTTAGAGCTTACTCAAATTTTTAAGCGCTTTCGATCCCCTTTCATAAGCTGAGCTTTTTAAAAGCTCTCTCCGAAGTTTTTCGTTCACGGAATCGTGGGGTGTATAATGAGTTTTGAACTTTCAAGAAATAGACAGCAACACGAAGATATCACTTCGTAAATTTTGTGTTTGTTTCAGAGCTTAGAAACTCAAGACGCGCACTTGTTTGAACTCGATATAACATATCCGGCGTTACGGCAGATGATGCGAATGTATGTCTACAAACAAAATCAATCCTGTAAAATTAGAAAAAATGAGTTACGACTCTATATTTTGACTCAAAAAACAAAAATACAATGTGACATTTTAAAACAAAAAATGGAAATTCTTATTATTTACAACCTCTAATGATATTTTAGGTGTTAACATAAGGATGGGCTCTTTTTTACAAATTTTAAAAGGGGCGCTAAAAGTAAAAATAATGGTAAAGATTATACTTGATTCAAAATAATATTTTCCTCTCTACAAGAAATTGTATTCTTTAAAAAAAAAAAAATTAAACACATTCAAAGTGGAATGTCAAGTAGACAAAAGTTAATATCTTTGACACCTCTTCTGTTCAAATTACGAATTCTTCGAGTCAATACCGGGTGGTTTTTAACGCAGAGGCATAAATATATTTGTAGAACTTCTTCTTCAAATATAGCAAATTTATTTTGTGGTGACAATTGTAATTTATATAAATTAACTTTGTAAACAACACTTATTTATTGAAAAAATTCAACATGTTTCGAAGCCAATGACTTCTGCGTCAGGATAATAAAAATAAAATTTAAAAATCGACGTGTAGATCAAAATATTAAAAAGTTATATATGGAAAATGATAATAATTATCATAATTTATATCAATTATATTTATGGAACATTGGCAAGAAGTTTTAAATAGTAAAGGAGAATAAATTACTAAAAAAACTATTTGAATATTTTAATAAACACAAATCTAACTTTGCAATACACGCACATCGAGTTATTATGTTAATTCTATAAATTTGAGAGGCGTCATCAGTAATTCAGTTATTAGTTAAACCTTACGAAGAGAGGAACTGCCTACTCTCGAAACTATAGTAGTGATAAAACTAACTCAACGTGTGTATGTTACAAAGTTGACTTACTGTAAATTATAATAATCATTTTCACAAAGTTACTGCAATATCAATGATTAATTTTATTTAACTTTGCGGTAACATTATTATAATTAATAAAAAGAAAATACTTTTTATTGAAAATAATATTTTAGTGATTTAGTGAAAATAATATATTGTATCTTTCAAAAAAAAAATTTTTTAGTATCTCTCCGTTGGTATACGTGCAGGTACGTACCTTTATTTTACTCTTGTAGTTTCTGAAATATCATTTAAGGTCTTGATGTTACGACAGTCAGTTTATTACTTGTCATTTAATACCTAGTATTATGACAGCGCTACTCGCTAAAACAACAACAAGTTTATTACTCAATGAAATAACTAACTAACAACACGAAAGTAAATTTATTTGAAAAGTTATTTCAAAACGTATCTCATGATATAGTTTATTTGTGCATAGATAAATACAACATTTATGTTCTCGTCAACTTTCCGTGGATTATCTTTCATTACATATCCATCAACTCACTTCCAACTCATTACAATCACCTTAGTTTTTCATTTCCCTATCTAAAGAGGGCCGGGGACCCGAAGTTACGACAATTTTCTGCAAGCGAATACTTAATCTTAACACCAACACTCACAATAACACATGAGCCCTGATGATGGAACCTGCAATGGGATCCAAAACATCGGCCAGAAAGGTCGTATTAACATGGCATAATACCCCAGAAGACTCAAACCAGAAGATTCCAAGTGGCCGTGAAAACCTAAGAACATTCTTACGATAATTTGTTAATATTTTCTTAAACTGTTTCAGTACTAGTAAAACAATGAAAACGTAGTATTATGTGGTTGTGTGGACAACAGTTTCCTTAGCAACATCTATATGTAGCCAATACGCAAGTCAAACCCAGCCGCACGGACAGGTCCCATCGTCAGATTTCCTACCACGCTACCGGACCCGCGACCAATTGCACCATTATTTTAGGATCTTAATATTTTCAAAACCATCATATTTACTTCGATGTGAATCGTTATCATCTATGTCGGTTTTTAATGACTAATGAGGATCGTGAATTTCATGATCTCCTGCTCTCTTGACTATTCTTCTCCATCTTTTTCGGCATCCTGCATTAGCGTATCTTAGCGCTGTTACCAGAGAAGTGCACGTAGTTTTTTCCACTTGATCAATCCGGTGGGTGGGGACCTTTCTTTTCCTCTTCGATGTGGCCCACCACAACAAGCTTTTCTAGGCTATTTTCTCTTCTAGCAAGATACACAAAAAATGAAAGATTGGTCTCAGACATGTGTTTGAAAGTCTCTCTTTTTTTTATGGTATTGAGACATTTTTGCATCTTACTGTCTCCGATATACGCAATATGTGTCTCCAAAACCACGTCTCAAAGGAATCAATCCGACTTCTCTCTTTTGCTTTTTAAATGTACAAAGTCCACACCATAAAAGAATATTGAATGTACTCAACACCTACAAACTAGACTTGGGTTGTTTTTCCAAGATCTTTGCATACATTTCTACATTTCCTTACATACAACATTTAACCATACCTTATTCAATACGACCTCAGTTTCAGTGCCAAGTAATCCCAATTTCTATAGGTACCCGAGTACAATATAAGATGAGGGCTATACACATCCCATCGCTTATACGTACAATAGAACCCCTCTGTAATGAGTTTCTTAATGATGTCGTACATACATGAGTATGAAGATCAGAATCCATTAATATTATTTTTAATTGCATTTAAAAACTAGGTTGATTTAGAAAATCCACAGTTTTCATTATTTTTAATAGTTGAGTATGAAATGAACAACATCCTTTAGAAAGAGAATGCCTTAGAATTAAATATTTAACTAGTACGTTTTCATACACTACTAAACGTATTAATATTTTATATGGTAGTTATTTACATTGTGGTGCAAGAATTAAAAAATCTCCACTCGGTACTTTATAAAAGGTTAATAAGGAATTACAGTAAAAATGTTAAAAAATATATTAAACAAACAAATGAAAAACATCCATGTTGTCCATATTCCTCTTCTCTAAAAAAACCTACCCCTCTTATAATTTTTTTTAGAAATATAATGTAGTGAACATCTTTTTTCTAAACTAAAGTAGTAACAAAACAAACTCAATGTAAGTTTTGTGAAAATAAAGCAAGTCTGGAGAGAATATTACTGCCTCACCTTACATGAGTCTGTCGTTGAATTTCGTGGCGTACTCCCGAACATACACGCTGTTGGGTATTCATTAACATGATGTGGATGCGAGCTTCCTGGCTATGACATTCGCGAACTAAATATTAAGTTATTGGCATTTACGTCACGATTTTCTCTACCTCCTGGTTCCATATTTGTTTCCAATCAGTTCACATTTTATAGCTTGAGTTGTTAAACATTGTATACTGTACACTATAAGGAGCGTAAAGCAGACTGCAACCTCTGGAGGAACATTTATCGTCACCATCGGGGAAACTATCGTTATAATTAGCTCCAAGGCACCATGGGATGTTAAGTCAATGCTGGTTCTTTTTATGTAGTAAAGTGTACGCTGGTTCTTTTTATTAGTTTTCAATCTTCGCTTCGTCACTGGGGATAATGTATATTGCGGCAGGTGAGTCTAGCTTCATATTTCCTCCCATCTCATATACAGTCCATTAATTGTTCCCGTTTTACCCGTCCATCTTCTTTACTTTAATCCTGTCAAATTTACGGCGATTCGCGTCAGAAAAATTGTTAGTTCTATCGAGTGTGTGAATCACACTGAATGACAACGTTCATACCAACATTCAATTCAATCATTTTCCTTCCATGTCTTGAACGAATCTATTATAATTCACATTCACATCCATTATGTGGAACACAGATAAGATACAAAAAATTGCATGTAATATTTTTTTTAAGTGATGAAAAACAATGGGCGGACCTGAGAGGACTGCCCGCTCCTGGGTTCCTCAAGAAATTACTGGAAATGATGAAACTGATCATCCAAGCCATCATCTGCAATATCCAATCATTGGATCTATTATCACACCTATTTTCATTGAAAGAAAAACGCGCCCCTCGAAGTCCAGTAGGTTTGGCACTGACTTTTCTTAAAGATGTTCCATATTTAATTCCCGATGATAGCACAATTTTTACATGATTTTTTTCAAACCTAGATTCTTATGAAATGGTTCGCTACGGTTAATAGAACCTTGTGAAATAGTATTGAAATAAAAATATGGAAATCGAATATACTAACTATAATAGTTATTAATAAAATTATTGTCACAAATATATTACCCTCTGAAGTTTTGCACTAAATACAACAAACCGTTTATTTATTATTTAAGGTTTAGTGTCCACAAGGCAAGAATTATAAATGCCATGCAGAGATGCATTAGTGGCTGACGATTTCATACGAGGCGACAATTTTAAATTGGAATTTTTGGATGGGGAATAGGAGACATATGAGTACAATTTTTATCAAACAAAAGTTATATTTACTAAGGTATCATGTCTCACTTAGATATATTTTGTTAGAAAATTGGTTAATAAAATATAAATTATTAATTTATTTAATAATATTATAACATCACCAGGCGCGTGCAGTTAGAATAATGAAGCATGATTCTTACATAAACATATATTGGGGAAAAATATAGAAATTAAATATTTTTCTGACAGAATATATTGAAATGTATGCTTAAAAAAAGTCATATTTCAATGTTCTCATTCACGCCCCTGATCAACACCTAAATGTTAATGAATAAGTAAAGTTTTAATGAAAAATTCACTTTTATATTTGAGAAAACACTAATACAATTAATATCAAAATACACAACTCACTTACTGGGAAGATTCTCTAAAGAAATTGTACGTCCCCCGTGTATAGGCAGTCTCTGAAAATCGATTTTTACTTACGAAATATAACAATAATGAAATTATACTAATTAAATTACTTTGCTTTATTATGACTATCCCTTTATATTTAGATAGCACAAATGCTATATAATTCAATAGATATTCTTACATTTGCTGTGTACGAGCTAGGGTTGGTTGTCTTATTAATTAAATCAACAAACAAAGCCTTGGAAGCAAACGTAACTAGCCATTAGGCTGTTGGAATTATTAGCTGAAAGTAGAAGCACATGGCGTATGCCTTAAGTGATAATATTTATAAAGAATAAAAATCAGTCTGTGTTAAACTTTTTAGGAAAATACCGGTAATGAATTTTTCGATAAACAGATTTTTCTGGGTATCTTTCGAAGCAATTTACTTTTTTTTATTATAATTATTAAATTAGAGATACAATATGTGATTAGAGAAGAATTAAATGTAATTATAAAAAAACTATATACTTATAAAGAAGCGTATACATCTAGTACTTTGTTTTGGCTATTTTTTTCTTGTAAGCATCTTTTATTAAGGGTTTTTAGTGGAATACGGGAAAATGAATTTGATATATTCAAAAATCCAAATCCTATACTAATAAATATTCGGGTTTATATTTGTATTATTATTTAATAATAATAACTTAAAGTATTCTTCTTTTTCAGACATTACCTTCTCACTGTTGGATACAAGCCTCTCCTAATTATTTACTGCTTGTAGCTATCCTTCTCCCTTACAACGGCTATGTCGTCGGCCCGTGAACAATTAACAAAAAGTTTGCGCAAAAGGTGTTAATGCCCGTCCCGCACAAGATGTGTTAAAATAAAAGATATTATTCTTTAAAAAAAAATTAAAACTTATTCAAATTTCCTGATTTAAGGCATTGTATCTTCGTATTGTATTGTTCGTATCGTATGTATTTATGTATTGTATCGTGTCTTATGGAATATTTAAATGTTAAATGAAACGAATATTTTATACGAGCCGTGAGTATATTTCACTTGGAAGCAAATCTTGACGTTTCAAACTTGACAACACAAAAATCTTATTGACAGAACCGCGCAATATACTAAGATTAACAAGAGAGTCTGGTGAAATATACAAACATCTTATTTTAATAGAGATGACAGTTGTAAAGTATCAAGTATTTGGCGCCCTGTTCTCACGACTTTAAGAGACGTCACAGATAATCCTGAAGATGTAATTAGTACATATTGCATATCGGCGACCTCTATCGTAGAAGAAGTGAACACTCCACAACAAAGTGCATATAATTTACGACCTCGGAATAAATAATCAGTTCGGCCTCCACCCCCGAGGTGATTGAACAATCTCCTGATAACGCTGGATAAGAAATATACAATTCGTATAAAAAATCCGTTTCATTTAACACATAAATATCTCTAACGACCGTAATAACAACCTTAGCTCTTTAATTATGGAATAATATTATAAAAATAAAACAAATTTAATACACAGTACTCTCGTCTGGAAACGCTTACCCTCGTCATGGTATCACCTGCCCACGAGTACATGAATGTAGCATCAAGACATGAAACTGGTAATGTTCCTATTAGTTCACATTTCTCGCCCACCGCAAGGCAACCGATGTTTTGTTAAGTGTTCTCGATTGGTGTGTGCGCTGGTTCCTGCACGTAACTAATCGATACCAGGAACCTTCAGCTAACCGCCGCCGCGCGAGGTACAATTCGGAGAGGGCTCGTGGCGCCCGCACTCCCCCTGATAAATAATGTTCTCGGTGAAATTCAAACTAACACGGTAGCGATTGTATTTACAGGGAAATCAGTTTTCTCAGTTGCCGCCCTCGAAGGAACACGTAATTACTCGAACCTCTTCCCACCTCCGTCCGTCCCGGGCTGCTGCGGAGAATCAATCTATTTGCCCACCTTCTGCCTCGCGTCTCGGCCGGGAGACCGGAACAGGAAGCGCGCGAGGATTTTCCATTTTAGAAAGACGCCGAGACAGTTGGGTATTTTTTATCGTGGCGGAAATGCGAAACAGCGATGTGAAAAATTTTCTATATTGTCGGTGTTGCGGCGGACGTCATGTTTAAGTTCAAGACAGGATTTATTATATCCCAGAAAGACTTTAGAACTTTTGTCCATTATTATCATCACCATCATCAATAAGTGTCGTCGCGATCAGTGTCGTCGCCAATATCATCATCATCGTCGTAAACGACATCATCATTCTTGTGATGTTTACGACGTGAACATCACAAGAATGTCTATATACTTCTTAAGGTGAATGTCCAGTATTTCCAATGAAACACCGGCGTCAATTCGATGAAAATTGGTTTCTTCTGCTACCGTATGTCTTTACAGGCCAGCCCATTAATCTACCGGCACATACGCACACACACAACACACCCACACACACACACACATTTATACGCTGCCGCAAACACGCACACATACAAACGTACATTGAGATACACTACAATTATCATTTTTGACATCATCATTTTTTTTCTTTATCTGACATTAATTTGCGTGTTAAACCCCATATAAAAAACCTGGAAACCTGGAAAATATGTTAATCTATTTGGTTATTTTTCTCGCGTCACAAGAATGTATATTGTGCTAACCCTAACACTGATGCTGATATTCTTGCAGATACCCCATAATTATTTAAAATGTCACTCCTACACGAAATCCTATTTTTGACAATAATATTGTACTTACAACCCCTAGTGCTCAAAATAATAATTATTTTATATATAACAACTACAACAATTGTCCCTTGATTTGCGATGTTCATGTTGCTCTGTATCAATAATTTTTACCAATTTTGTTCTCTTGTTCGCCACTTGCACTATATATCTACGCCTAATTTCTGTACACGTCAGTGACTATTTCGATCGTTGGTGGTCCAATCGCTCTTCCAGGAGACTAGCAATGTTGTCCTTTTACCGTAGAACAAGCGTTTAGCTTGGTTCGTAAATAGTAATAAAATTAATGTGACACGTATTCCGTATTTACATCTTTATTTAGCTATCCAGCCTGATCATCCATCTTATTTCAAAATAGAGACTGCTCTAAAATATAAATAAATCATATTTCCATTCATGTTGGTCCTTCAAAAAAAGTAAGACAGGGCACCATAACAAATATTATTTTCTGACCCTTTGATACTTTCTTTGACCTTCATTAAATCCATTACCATCCAAATTCTATCCCTAGTATCCCGTAAATTCCCTACACTTCCCTTCCCTTAAAGTAGTGTATCACTGACAAGGCAAAGTATACAATAAATATTGAGTTTAATATTCAACACAACTGTATTGACAAAATAGCTATAAACATGTAAATGATTCCTGTTAAGCGATTACCTTAGCTCATAGCTCTGCACGAAGCATAAAATACAACTTTATGTGTGTATTCATCAAAATATATGTCTTCCTTACACTTCCCTGGGGACCGTGTATTCCCATTAAACAAATTCTTAAACGAATCGGTTACACAGTGAAAACATTTCTCATATAATACATTAACGAACGCCGGGATTCTGGATATAGTTTTGATTTAATATTTTGAATTAAATTCAATGACGACTAAGATAAAGGTAAAATGTATATTTATGATTGAATTTAATTTAAGAAATATATTTCGTAAGATATTACATAATTTGTTTTGCGAAGTATGCAAATATTTTTTTGTCAAAAAATTTACAAATTCTTTGAAACATCCTTAAAGATTGAAAAGGGAAGTAATTACACACTTTTTAATACTTTTTAATTAAACTTGAAGATTTAATTTATGATTAATCAAAATATCAAGTACCATTGTAAATAAATTAACCGTTATGAATAAATCTTACCAATTTGATCTCGGATGAGAATCTTGTTTAGAGTGCCTTATAATGAAGGATATTCTTCTCTTTGATCACGATGGATCCTTTTACTGAATCTGAGGAGATATATTCCTTTTTGTTCACTTCATCACCACAATGAACCACCAACTATACCTTAATGTGAAAAGATTTTTCCTATTCCAATTCTTCATTGCAACTGATTTATAATAAAAAATGCCGTTACAGCACTAGGTGTCACGCAATACCCAAAATACCATTGGGGTGACTAGATACTGTCCTTATTAGAACGGCACCTTGAAAGAAAGAAAGAAAAATGTCTAAATCTCACGTGTGATGGCGGCTCACCTAATATAATTTATTTCAGTATGCAATTCATAAATTAATTTTGAAAGCTTAGCTTTACTTAATTAACTTGCAGCCAATAAAACTAAATTCTTTGTGGCGTGTGCAAGCCATGAACTTAGGTTATCTTGCTAATAAAGATAAAAACGTGAAAAAACTTGTGATAACTGAAATCTTCCGCATTTGATCGAGTTAATATTACCACAGACTAATGTGACCTTTTTCAAACATTCTTCACATCACAGAGGGCGTAGAACAATGAAGAATAATTATTGAAAAAGTTATCTTTCATACGTAAAAGAGAAGGAAATAAAATATTCTTCAGGTTTGTGTTATCTGGGGTATTATGCCAGGTTATTACTACCTTTCCGGCCGACGTTTCGAATCCCATTAAAGGGTCCATCATCAAGGCTGATGTGTTGTGAGTGTTGGTGTTGTGGTTAACCTAAGCCTTAGAACATTTTTAAATTATTTGTTATTTTGGACACAATCGGCTTTTGCAGTAACTTATGCTTCAGATTGCACCTTTCCTTACGATAGCCGCATTAATATTCCATAGAAATTTTCACCAATCTAAATATATTTTCTCTCATCTCAGTTCCCACTCCCATCTCACTAAAAACATCCCCAATAATGTTAGACTTTAATATAGTACAAGATTGTTGTTGCTTTCTACTGTGGCCCGATATTGGAAGCCTGTCCATGTACTCTTTTTCATCTTTTGTCTTAAGCGGTCTCATGGGACTCGGAAGATCATGACCACAATCATAAGTGATCCCTTAACATCGCTTATCCATCCCTTAACATCGCCTTTCTTATCGCTTATCCATCGTGGTTCTGATCTATCTTGACAGTATCCACCCATTTCTGTCTTGGCTTTCCCTTCAGTCTGATGTGTTATTGATACTGTTGGCTTATGTATGAGGAATGTGTACAGGTCATGGGACTCGTTGCCTTTTGTTTTATATTCCAGTTACTGTAGCTTCTATTTTTTTTCACTTTCTTCAGAATACCTGTGAAAACTGTTTCCAAAGGTACAGGTTCTTTAATGTCCCTCGTCATCAATCTTTAATTGGGAAAAATATTCTATATTTTTCCAAATTTTATCCAAACGTTAATATTTGTGTATTTGTATTATACATAGATATATATAATACTATGCATATGTATAATATGCATAATAATAATATGCAGAGCATAATTATCAAAGTGCTATTTAAAAAAGACAACATTCTTGACACAAAAAATTTCCAGAATTCTCGAAATTAGAAAATATTTACAAAACATTTCTATTATACAAATAATTAAATAAAATGTTTATGCAAGATTTGAAATAAGCACATCCTAAAAATTTTCAAATGATTTCAAAATACCAATATGTAACACCAAACAACATCACCAAAATTATATATTATAAATATATTAAGGAATAAAGAATTTCAATTGCCTCCCTACATAAATTAAGAAAATAACAGATTAAACAAATAAATAAAAATTAAAATAAAAACTAAAAAACAATTTTTTTTTTAAATATGTGGGTAAAAATATTTAATTATATAAAAGTGTAAGTCCCTCTCCAAGTGAAAGAGTTACTCTCTTTTTGAAGAGGTACAATGAAAAAAATGAATGATACTATTATTATTTTAAGAAGTAATATGTAATAAACTATATGTAATATTAAATAAATAAATAATATTTGAAACAAAAAAGAACATATATTTATAAAGTCACACCAGAAAAATAGATATTAGAAAACGTAGGCAGTATAAAATACCTAGGTTTAATACTACAAAAAATACTGAATATGTTGTGAAGAAAATTGCAAAAACTGTAATTATTTGGAAGAATTAGAAACTCTATAAGCATTAACACAAGTCTATTAATATATATTACCATGATTCTCCTGCACATTGATTATTGTTCCAGCATATTTATTATTTATAAGCAACGAAGAAATGCTAAGAAACTACAAATTGTACAAAACAAAGCAATGCGTATAATATTGAAATATAATAGAAGAGCCAAAATAACGAATCAAAGAATAAAATTTAATATTTTGATACAAATATTAAAAATCTGACATGGATTATCGCCCAAATACGTTGATAACAGAATAAAACTATATAATGACTTTCATTCTTACAATACAAGAGGAGGCAACAGCATTAGTTTTCGAAAGAAAAGGAAAAACGTTTCACTAAATTGTCTGATGTTCAAAAGACTTAAAAACTTTGATAGCCTACTGAAAATAATATGGGAAACTGTGATTATAAAAAATTATATTTGAATTCAAAAAACTAATTATAATAAAAGTCTTTCAAATCACTAAAGATTATATAATACTATATGTTTTGTAAATCATTTATTAGTCCATACAAAAAATGTGTGAAACTAAATGAAATTAAACAGTGAAATCAAATAAAAAATATATTTTCATTTCGGTCCATCTCACGGTTAGGAGTTAGCCTTTCATAGTTTTGTTAGCCTTTCAACTATTGGATATATCTTACACCTTTTGCATACACTAACACTTGTGTATTCTTACAAAAGTGAAACCTTATGCAGCCATCTTGATTACACTTATTCCCGGACATTCGGGAAGTCGCGCAGTGTGCTGGACCCAGTTCGGAGTTCATTAATCTTTTTCATTATCTAGTTAGGACATCTCGTTGCATTCTCTTATTAGGTAAATCTTGCGAAGGATTGTATTTTCTTAGAACTGTAATTTGCATTTTCATTTCAAGCAACACAAAAATTTCCCAGTTCTGGAACCGGAAAGTCGAGATAAGAAAAAAAATAAAACAGGCTCCTTCCCCACCTTAATGGGGTATATCTTTTAAGTTCTACCTAGAAGCAGAAAACTTTAACAATTCGAACACCCTGGAGCATATGCGCGAAAGTATGTGCTCATCAAATATTTATTATTAACTTCTTCTTCAAACACAGCAAAATTATTTTGTGGTGACATATTAATTATAATTTATAGAATTAAACTTTGTTTACACCACTTTTTTCATTATTGAAAAAATTCAACGTGTTTGGAAGCCAATGGTTTTTCCTGACAAAGAAGCCATTGGCTTCGAAACATGTTGAATTTTTTCAATAAAAAAAAAAGTGGAGTAAACAAAGTTTAATTTTACAAATTTATTATTAAATTACCGCAAGGAAATAAAATATTTCAGTAAGCGAGAACTAAAACTTACATGTATCTAGAAGTGAAATCTCTTAAATCAAATAATTTATTAAGATAAACTAGCTGCAACCCGTCAAAAATGATGGAACATTATAGCATCTTTACCAAGCCCTAGTATATATTTATAGCACCTTTTTGGCGATCTACGGAGAGGCGGCCGTAGCAACATGCGATGAGAGGGCGGTTCGGGTTTGCTGGCCCGGGGTTCAAGCCCCATCTCCGGCCGTTTAACTTCATTTTTTATCCGTGAGTTCAAACAAAATTACGGACGTTTCACGAAGTAACTGGGACAAGCAGACAGACGGACGGACAGACAACGAAATTATTATGTTTGATTATAGAAGTCTCACAGAGACGAAGCTATTTATATGAGAAACGTGTATGGAAATCTTTTTTATACGATGGCCCAGGGCTTACACGTATAATCTGGCTTAATTGATCACTCTTTATAATGCAAAGTTCACCAATTCCATCGTAATAACATCCACACACTATCAATTTTTTTAAATTCTATATACCTATGTTCCAAATCTGAGAATCTTTCGTTTATTTGAATGTACTATACAACAGAGGTCTGTAGTACGTTTTCATAACTTAGATTTCGCAGATGATAATGATACCTCTATATTTTTAAAGTGGAGTATTAAGCAATATTCTTTTTCTATGTAGGTATACATGGTAGTATTCCGAATCATTTGACATACATACCAGAATAGGCCCGAAAATCTATATTTTCATTTTTTTAACTCCTTTCGCACATCAATATATTGACAATATTATACATATATATATGATCTGAGAACGTAGTTACTGAATTGACCCTACAGGGATGATCAATGAATTAATAAACTAATTTTAAAACGCAATAAATTTTTTGAAAACGTACACATAATAAGCACATGTCTCCAAATTATATATTTAATTATTTATTCAAATATGAAGTGAAAGTGAAAGAAAATAATAGAGAAGAAATGAGTGGTGTAAGAATGAGGAGTAAATAATAAGGGTGAAAGCAGAAGAAAAACAATTAGATATATCAATTAAGTGATGATTATAAATCACATCGTTTTTTGAACATCAAAATGCAAATTTCGTTCTTCTTCAAAAAGCGCAAAATAATTTTGTGGTGACAAAATTATAATTAATAAAAAAATTAACTTTGTTTTCACCACTTTCTTATTTCTCTAGTTAGTTGATACTCTAGTCAGTATGCAATGTATCCCGACAAAGGGCCCGTGAGTTCTGAAGCAGGTTGATATTTTTCAATAAAAAAGTGGTGAATACAAAGTAAATTTTTTTTAATTACACTTGAATTTTGTTGTTCAAAAATCTTTTCAAATCTTTTTTAAAGTGACTTGCAGTTGAACTAACATTATTCACTTCCATAGACGTTTCTCATATAAATAGTTTCGTAACTGTGAGTCTTCTTTTAAAGAAGATTACTTAAATAAAAAATATTAACATTTTTAGTAACTCTAAGTAATTGTAATTGCACTAACAGTTGTTTTACAAAGACCGTACAGTAATAATAGTATGAAACCACATGAATTTTTCACATCTATAAATGTTATCTCAATCCATTTATATAATTTGTAGGCTATTCATATTTATAATCGAGAATATTGTGTGTTGTTTGATGGACATTTGGAATCTATTGTACAAGTCAATATAATAAATATTTTTTTCTTCCAAAGAAGCAAAATGATTTTGTAGTGACATTATTAATATAATGTCACCACGTGTATAAATAACTTTGTTATAAAAATAGACTTTGTTTTCACCACATATTTATTGAAAATATCAACATGTTTCGGGGCTAATGGTCCCTTCGTCAGGATATAATGTAAAATAAAAATAAAAAATAAAAAATTGAAGTATAGACATTAAAAATATATAAAATACTATATGGGAAGTAAATAATTCTTTTTTTTTCATTACTCAAATATAATTTTTTTATATTTTCATTATCTATACATCGGTTTTTTTAATTGGTTTACATTCATTATATCCTGACGAAGGGAGCTTTGATCCTGAAACATGTTGATATTTTCAATAAATAAGTAGTGAAAACAAATTTTATTACTCCCTTTCTTTTAACTAGTGGCGTCTGTTTGTCTGCTTGTCGGCTTGTCTGCTTGTCTGCCGAAAAAACTTTGGATCGTTTTTTAACCGATTTAATCCATTTTAACGATTCCATGATCCAATCAAGCTGAAACTTTGATGAAAAATGATCTTACAATTATCGTTTAAAAAAATTTAATAATCATAGTATAATTTTGGATTTTTTGAAATTTTAACGATTTACATATTGTTTAATTTTCGAGACCGATCCGTGGAGTAGGCGCGAAATCTGTTTCAATGAGAAGTTGAGAATAATAAAAACTTGGTTTTTATGGGTTAGTTTTTTTTATTAATTATATTAATAAATTATAATTTTATCTATTAGACGTTTTTCATGAAGTCATTGTATTATCTACACTATTTTTTTTTATATATTTTGATTTTTGAGATTAGTATATTCTTATAACTAATAAAAAAACATCGGTTTTATCACCTGCATTAAGAGCGAGCAAATATGCATCTATGCGGCAGTACTTTTAGAATAATTTCAGTGATGTTGACATGTAAACATTTATTTAAAACATATTTACTACTCAAATAAAAAGCTGTGATAAATTGCTAGATTCGTTGTTAATCCAAAAGAGAAGACAAACATTTGTACGCGAGCTTACTCGAAACGCGATTACAGGACTAAGTAGCGCATTTTGCACCAGATAACTTAACCGTGTTTTTGCCGAGCATAAATAAAATTTCTCCTATCTCCGCATTTTACAGCCATGTCTGATGTTTCGGAGGGGATGGGCGAGGGCTGAAGGGAGGGAAGGGATAATTCCCAGCGCTTTGCAGTTAGTGTTGCATGCAGTTTATACGAGTCTCTTTATATTCAGAGTTGGACTAAGTAAATATATCACCCTGCCGTGTATTTAATATCTGCGAAGGGTGGAATTGCTTTTGTTGGAGTTTAATGTGTTCTGAAATCGGCGAAAATTGAGCTCGGTTTAAAAAAATTCAACGCATCGGAAAATTTTGATAAAGTTTTTTTAAAAAAACTCTACTTTGAATATATTTCATCGAAAATGTTTAGTAAAAATAAAATATGCTCATCTATTACATGAAAAGTTATCAAAATTTATAAACAGGTTCATTGCGGAAAAATCGGCGTGTAAATAAAAAGAACAATTTTATATTCAAAATATTTTTATATTCTATATGTTACTTATAATTTAATAGCATAATATGAAATGGTGTTGAAAAAAATGAGATAATTTTGTAGGTAATTTTGCAGTAGGATAGGTATTAAAATTAACTGTTATGTATACGCCTCTTATTACACTAAGTATTGATACATACGAGTATATTTGATTATAAATGGCCTTGTTAAAAGCTTCAATAACCGTAGAGTACGCATGAGACCATGTATGAATATAGCCGAAGCAAAAGTGGTGTTTTTTCTTCTCTGCCTACGTCTACGGGGAAATGGATTGATGTTAAGTTCATTTTTTAAAAATATAGGTTGACAATAATAATAATAAAAATAATTCATACACACAAAAAGCTGTGTATTACAACTAATAAAAAACTAACCCATAAAAACCAAGTTTTATTATACTCCGTTTCTCATTTACTAGTTGAAACAGGTTTGGCGCTTAGCCCACGTGTTGGACTTGAGTCGGGCGATGCTATGAAAGGGAGTAATAAGAGATTTCGAAAAATCCAAAATTATACTATAATTATAAATTTTTTTAAACATACATTTGTTAGATCATTTTTATCGTTGCCATGATTTTGTCTGCAAAGTTTCAGCTGGATTGAATAACGGGAAAAGGGTTAAAAATCGATTCAAAGTTATTTCGACAGACAAGCAAGCAGACGCTACGAGTTAAAAGAAAGGGAGTAAAAAGTACATAATTTTATTTGTAATAATTTCCATCACTAACGCTACCGGACGGCGCAAATAATGATATAGGTATGTTAAATAATAAGGGGTAAAAATAAAATAAATACACAATCCTCTATGTAACGATGTCCGTCACTTACGCTCCCTTATAATGACGAGGGACAAAAAGAAAAAAAAAGAAAATCGTATAAGTCCATCACTAACGCTACCTAGACGTTATGTTAGATGGCACTATTCTCACAGCCTTAACTCGCGGCCGAAACATATAGTGAATGTTCGTCATTTCCGTCAATTTATACAAGTCCAATTGAGTATTGACGATCACGTCCATCATTCGGAGAGTAATTTTCTGCGCTTGCATGGTGGGATCCAGAGGCTATTAACGCCTCGGAAAAGTTGTCACCCCGTGCAGTCGCACTCAGGTCTGTCCGATACGGACGCCCGCAGATATCTCGAGGGCCGGTTTGTACCTGTATTGGCTTACGACTGCAGTACATAATAGAGACAAATGGCTCCCGTGTTAATAAGTGCCCGAGATCGTGAGATCTGTGCCTCGCGCACCTGCCCCGCTCCAGCGCTGCACCTGCGCAGCGCCCGGACGTGTTGTGTAATTCTACCTAATCCAAAATAAGAAATATATTCCTATTTATTTTAACCAGTTCCATGAACGGTCAACTTAAAAATTGGCGAGTTTAGAGTTTTATTTTATTATTTTATTTTTAACTATATATATATACAGATTACCCGCAAATCGTTTATGACGTCAATACATTTTTGATGTGTAACATATTTACGCTCGATTTATGCGAGTAATTTTGTGAATGCGATGACGGAAAGGTGTAAAAGAAAGGTGAAAAAATGAGCCCGATTTCAAATTTAATAAGTTTATTCGGTTATGTTATGTTGGCAACCCTTGGCGTGAAAGTCAACGGTGTGGCTATCAACAACATCCAATAGGCTGATGACACCGTTTTGCTGACAGATAATGTTGAAGACCTGCAACAACTCCTCAGTAAAATTAATTCCACTGGCGAACATCATGGTCTAAACGTAAATATTAGCGAGGCAAAGTTTATTGTTTTAAGCCGAGAGAGTCATCCAAATGTGTGCCTTCAATTAAAGGGTGTCAACATTGAGAGAGTAAAACAATTTAAATATTTGTACAGTATTATTACTGACAATCTGGACCCTGATACGGAGATCAAAAGCAGAATATAGAAATCTCGTGCATGTAAGATGAAAAGTCTACTCTGTAATGACGACGTAAACTTGAAGCTCAGACAGAGGTTGATCAAATGCTATGTATGGTCAGTTCTACTTTACGGTGTTGAAGCATGAATGCTGAAGGTGAATACTCTTATAGCCTAGAGGCTTTCGAAATGTGGATACATCGTAAAATGTCAAAGATATCCTGGACTGATATGACTAGTAATATTGAAGTTTTATGTAGAGCAAACACAAACAGACAATTACTCAAAACAGTAAAGTTTCGTAAAATTTCATACTTTGGTTATGTAATGAGAGGCGAAAAGTACTCCATTCTTCAGCTTGTCATAAAGGGGAAGATTGAGGGTCGCAGAGAGGTCGGAAAAAGGTAGCATTCCTGGCTTCGAAACATCCGAGAGTAGACCGGGATAAGAAGGTGGTGAGTGAGTATTTCGCGAAAACGGCGCTATACAAATTATCCAATTATTATTATTATTAAGAGCTGTTCCGCACTGCCCTAGGCAGGGATACTTTCTCCCAAGTGATAGGGCCCGACAGGGCACATGAAGAAGAAGAAGTTATGTTGAATTTAGATTTCCAATATCTCTAGATAACTTGTGTAATGCTTCCTTTTAGACAAAAAAGGAAGTATTACTATTCTGTCGTAACAAAATAAATATAAATAAGTAAATATTACATATTCCGTCATAACCATAATAATACACGAAATCGCACACGCCGAGCGAGGCGGCCGGAGCCAGGGCGCGAAGGTTATACACACAGGCTTACGAGTCACACACACTATGATAGTATCCCTGTCAACCGCCCTCGCGGGGCCTCCGAGCAGGAGACGGAGGGCGTGCCGTGACGGACCGCGCTGCCATACTCTTGGAGCGACTGTACCGGCGCGCGACCCCCCCCGCACCCTCTTCCGCTAGCCTTCCGCGCTAATATAGGATAGCCCCGCGCCCGGCAAGCGAGTCTTCACCAGTCATCATCCGGGAACCGAGCTCCGAGGTGCGTCAGCTACGCCGCCCGCCCTAAGCAAATTACGGCCGCCATTTGCATAAAAGTTACGGTGTCGGAATTGTTCGTTGTTAATTTTCAAATGTGAGCCAATAACATACCTCTCGCCGTGTTACAAAGCTAAACAGTGTGTTCAAACGATTTAAACGCAAATAATATACTTCCCGCCGTGTTATAAAGTTAAACAGTGTGTTCAACTAGTTTAAACGCATATAGTAACGAGTTCGTCGTGTGAGACAATGTCGGTCTCGCAATAAATACATTATAATAATCGTTCTCTATGTTTTATAAACGACTAAGGGTGAAGTAGACCAAAGTTAAAAAAGTTCATCGCAAGCGCCTTGAGCGCCCTTTTCTAAAAATATAATACATTACTATTGGCGTCATGAACATTCCCCGCCAACAAGGGGTATAATAAAAACAATCGTTTTCGTGCCCTATTAAACAACGCCTGTTCTTTTAACTTTTAATAAAAATACCGTGCTCTTGGACTTCATAAGATTCAGCCGTCATTGGCGTCTTCTTGTTTAAAATCGTCATAAACTTCGGCCGCTCCGCTCGGGCATTCCGACCGATCAGCTGACGGAAGACAACCGTCCGCCGCCTCCTACAGCTGGTCAGGGCTGCCACCCTTACTAAAGGTGGTCGATCCACTCCATACTCCGAAGAAAAATTACAGGTTTCGAGTGTTTGTTTATATCTATACATAATTTACAGGAGCCAATTATGGCTAATCTCTAACATTCGCAAACTATTTACAAAAAGTTATCAAAAGGATAACCAAGTGACATTAATCGAACTCAAGTGATGTAACTTTTAAAATAGGAAACATAAAGTCTGTTCCAATCCCTGTTCATACTTACCCTTATATCCCATGAGCCTCTACTGGGCCGACCTCTGGAAGCTTAACTATATGTAAATTAATATTCTGTAGTGGACCCGACTGAGATTAAATTTCGTTATAGTGATCAGGTTAAAAACATCTTAAAGAACAAAAAACCTTAGAAGAGGTTCAAGAGTTTGTTAGTGTTTATACTTAATCTCCTTATGAGAGCTCCCACTCAACCTCCATTTGGTAATAAACAAATATTTTTTATTTATATATAAATTTATAAAGGAGCATCAATTTTGACTTTAGTAGCCACCAGGGTTATACTGGAAAATTCGGCGCTGTGTTTTCTTAAACCTTTTACTATTGTATTTCATTGTCCCGTATGAAACCACGTTTATAAATTATATAACATACTGTTGAATTTGTGCGTTATGAACTATTCTCTGTATACTGAATTGACTGGATACCATCTCATTGTAATAAACCTCATGTAAACCATACTGGCCCTGTTTTTTTTATTTTACTTTCTCCATAATATTCTCCAACCAATCTGATAAAAAGTAAAGGGAATGGACCACAACCACTGAGGCTTAGAATCCTGGTAAGATAACCCTGAACGTGGTTGGTCAGTTAGATCGTGTAGAAGCAATTCTGCATATGAGAGAGCAAGTACGTTCTCGGCAACCGCGTTCAGGGGTTTGTTGGTAAATTCTACATTTCACTTGGTTAAAAAAAAAGTATGCAACAAAAATTGGTTGGTTGGTTGTCACCGGGCTTCGTGATCGAGGATCCCCTCGCCATTCTAACTCTGTTATTGCTGCGCCTCTCATGAGCTTCTCGATGGGAAAATAGCCCTATTCGAGAGGCACACTCTCTCCCGCACATCTCACAGATTAAGCGATCAGGCTGCGTTGGTCGGTCACGTCGACGCATGGTTGCGGCTCGCTGCTCATTCTTCACTCGTCTGGCCGCCACAACACACTGGACAAAGTCATTGAACATGAATTAAACTCAACGTTATTCTTTTAATAACACTATTTCAAAATATATCACACTTATATGAACAGTGAAGACGAACCCACTTCACACCCAACGCCGTTTTATGAGCAATAGCTCCCATAACGGCCCTTCACTTTCGCTACCTAATTTTGCATTTTTTTATGCTAAGGTGGTCATCTTTCCCGCGCTACTTAAACTCATATGTTTGCAATGGCGCGGAGAGGTGTCAGAAAACCACTTCACTTTCATCCAAAGAAAATATACATATTCATGTAAAATACAGCGAGTTTAAGGTGTGAGACAACAGTACGTTTATTTGCGAAAATTTCTTTTCTGAGCGCATTTTCAAAGTAACTGTAAAATCCTCCCACACGTCGCGATCCCAAATGGTTATATCATTCCACCCCCAAACCTACCCCCTGGTTCTGAACCGCCCTGGATGAAGAGAAAGTAAGCTTCACGTCAGCAAAATACTTTAATCCGAGCCATGCATCATAGCGAGTACATTAGCGGGGCTAAATATGTATGAATTACAGCATCCAAAACGAATATAAAATGATTTCGAAATGCATTGTGGTATATCCAACAAAAACTGATAGTTTTGTATTGTTTACACATATCATATCAGTAGAATTATAAAGTTATTCTTACAATACGAGAATTTCTTTGCCATAGACTTCTTCGCATACACGAGAATATTATTAAGCAAAAAATTAAAATTATGAATTTATAGGCTTAAAAACAACAATTAAGACACACGTAAACACGCAATCCATATACATACATATACACTAAACACCACATTAAGGTAAATAATTATACGCGATTAATATATTTATACAAAAATAATATTATAATTTTTGACTTTAATCTTGAGTAATCTTAAGCCGCCTCTACACTACTAGGAAAGTCAGCCGGAGTCCGAAGTAACCCGAAGTACGAACTCCGGACGAACTTCGGGTCACTTCGGATTCCTTTGACTCGGCCCAAAAACCGACAACTTTCGGATGTCGTCCGCAGCTACCCGAAGTAACACGAAGTACCCCTCCACACTATCGTATTTGCTTCGCTTCGGCCGACTTCGCTAGTAGTGTAGAGGCGGCTTTAGGTTAATTACAATTTGTCGTAAAAATATGTATTTTCGTCTTTTTTGTGAATTTCAGTTATTCAACCAGGCTTGTGTTTTTCTCACATTGTTTTTTTTATTATTTTTCTTGGACCTAGATCAATAAGTTGTAACACTTGTAATTTTTTTAATATACGGTGTTTTGGATAGTCCTTTTAATTTCCAACTTTTATTTTGGCTATTAGGCTTTATGTAATTTAAATCGGCAGTGAATTTGTTTTGTATTCGCTCCCCAGCCGATTTCAATATCGGAGATTTTCCTGGACCGTGGTAAACTGAAGTTTTATTTTTCAATGCGCTTCACTACCCAATCAAGAGATGGCAGCAGGCCTTCGCCATATCTCGCCTTTGTTGAGCGTCCATATTTCGCAACCAAACGTTATTTAATTATTTTCAAAATATATTTTTAATTATTTGTTTTAAGTGTTTTTAGAATAATTTTATTTTCCAAACAGTAGTCTGCCTAATCTTCTTGTGATTAAATACACAGAACTGAAAAATGGGTGTAGAACATTCATCTTTGTAAGTTGACGGTAAGTACAGCGGGTTCAGTAGTGCGTTAATTATACCATTCTAAAATAAAATTAGAAACGAACCGTTTCTTGCAGGAAAAATTAAGTTTGAGCTTTTTACTCATACGTATTCGGCTACGAAAAAAAACACATACGAAAATTCAAGTTCGATTTGATTTACAATATTCGCGGCGGTGGGGTCCAAATAAAAGTAAATCAATTTAACTTTTATTCGCTGGTCATATTATTTCACTCAATTTATTTAAACCTAACTGGAATACTTTTTCGTAATTCGCACTACATGCACGAGAATATTCCACAAAGAGGTAGGTACTCTTTGCTCGCGCCATTTTGCTTATCACTTGTCAAAACAAACTTTCTGCATTCAAATTCAAATTCGCGATTTTTTCCTTTCCTAGATTATTTTCCTTTTTTGTTTGGGAGAAGGTCTCCGTAGCTTCAAGGTTATTCCAGGCGTTTGTAGACGGTTCCTGAATGTGATAAATAATATGAGAGTGCTACAGGTTGCTTTAGAGTGTAATAGAAGCTTCCATGTTATTGTCGTCATTGCCATATTACGAGGGATTCTGTCATCATCTTCTTCCCCTTGTCCTAGTAGGGTCGGGGGCCCAGAGACTGGACAAGGTGCTTCCATGATCCTCTGTCTTGCGCTGCTTCTACTCGAGTCAACCAGTCCAGACCCATTCTGTTTTCAAATAGGTACATTTTTTTGTCGTCTCTTCCAGCTTAATCTGGGTCGACCCACCGGCCGTCCTCCCTCCGGGGTTGCCAAGAGGATTCTTCTTGTAATCGTATATTGTAATCTTGTAATCTGGTAATCGTTCCTCTCGCATTCTGAGCACATGTCCAAACAACCTCAGTTGTGATTTTTCTATGTGCAGGAGTAGGGGCTCCATGCCGAGCGTGTGCCTTATGTCGGCACTTCTCACTCTGTCCATCAGTGTGACTCCCGCAACCCCCCTTAGAAAACTCATCTCGGCAGCCTGGACCCTTGATCTCACTCTCTCTGTCAGGATCCAAATTTGATGGCCATATATTAGAGTAGGCCTGTACGCAGATTTGAAAACAGCCAGTTTTTCCTTGCCTTTTTTTATCACTGGACTTCTATAGGTCGACCACAACCATTACGTAGCTTTATCCGGTAAGAAGACAGCGGCGGGTAAGTTGCCTGATAAGCCCGTATTACAAGCCTCAATATGATATTCCAAATAAATATATATTTTTTAGTTTAAAAAAGGTTACTTACTAGAATAACTTATTTTGTGTTCATTTTTTGCACACATAATTTTTATGCACATTCTTTTGAATGCGGTCTAACTATAATATAACAATTTATATATAAGTAGTAAATATCCAGTATAACAATCAAAGTGAATTAAAAAATAATAAATTTAAAGTTGCATTTGCTTTAAATAAATAAGTTTACCATTTTTAAGAGCATAGATTTAATTGGCTCAGTAGCATTGTCGTGGATTCGCAGAGGTATGAGATGAAATAAAACCCTATAAATCAATTTAAATTTTATATAATTAATAAAAATAAATATTTTTTCACCACTTTGTAGTGTAAAAAAAAACAAAGTTTTCTTAATTATTATATTTTTACATAAATAATGTCACCACAAAATTATTTTGCTGTGTTTGAAGAAGAAATTTAAATTTTACTTACAAACAGAGACACTGGACACATATTTTAATGTAACATTACTTCTTAACCCGCACTAATTTTGCATAGGAAAATATTATATACGTAGGTTATTTTTATTGTCTATGACTGCTCGGATCACAGTTCTCTTGTCTATACTCCCCCGGAAACAAAACAAATTCTTCCGTTATTTTTATTTATTGTAAGAAACTCCACTGATATCAGTTGATAATGGCATAATCTGCTGAAACGATCATCTTAGTTAGAATAATATAAATATTTAAGTCTTAAAATTGTGTGTTGATTTTTAAATTTTTAAAAATCATTCCGTATTGATAGCGTCACTTGTTTATTTTAAGGTTTTCGATTTCAGGAAACTTTTCGTACATTTCCCTGTATTTTAAAACGATCCGAGGGTTAGGAAATCCTCGATTACGTGTAGTTCTTACCATTTTGATATTGCATGACTAAAAAGGGGTTAAAAATAAGTAGCATGCGCCTTTTGACATATTATAAATAAATATTATACCTAGTAATAAAAAAATAATAATCTGATCAAATCTTTTATTTTCGTTTTTATGGAACTGTGATTTTAAATACAACTACAATTAGTGTGAATATAATATATGTACACAATAGTTTGTGAAAGGAAATATTCGTATTTGCAATCTGCAGAACACTCGCATTAGCGATAAACACATTGCCAATTTCGATATGGCCGGTGAAATTAGTGACGTGCTTAACCATTATTATGATTGTGTTTGCGTGATTGGTAGTCGATTGTAACGATGATTGGTAACCGATATTCAACTGTTAAAGCTGTTTAGCTTCTAGTGTAGCAGCGATTTCTCTCTAAATTACAATGAAAAAGTGAGCGTAGATTGCACAGCGGATTTCATTAGTATTGATGTGATTCCATATACGCGCGTATTAGGCCGGCACCATAATGAGCGTATCTTCCGCCGCGACATTGACTTCGCGTCAAATTAGCAACCGAATTTAGCAGTCACATACAATATTCCGCGGCGGATTTAGTCTGCAACAAACACACGTGCATACGCAGTGCGGACGATCCGTTGAATGTGGCGCGTTGCATTTGAAACACGAGACGTGACGTCGCCGATTTTACGTTGACGTGAGTTCCGCGGGCGGATCGACCGATGATCCGCGTAGTGTGTTCGATAAGCGCATATTATATGGAAAGAAATGTAGCGGCGTTCCGCGACGTCAAAGACGCGGGAGAAGATACGCTAAGTGTGGCGCCGGCCTTAGTGTTTAATTGGTCAATCGATCGTCAGTAGGCGGAGCGTTTGTTTAAAATTATTTAAAAGAACCGTGTTTCCAGTGAAGAGGGACCCACCACACACCCAGGGCCGTTTTATGAGCAATAGCTCCCATAGCGGCCCTACACTTATGTTTCGCCATCCAATTCGGCATGTTTTTATGCTAAAGTGGTCATCTTCCCCACACCACTTAAACTCATGAGTATAAGCAGCGCGGGGAGGCGTCCATACAAAGCCGCTTCACATTCGACAATAGTAAACTATACAAGAAATAGAATGAGATATGATACATTATATAAAAAAAAGTTGGAAAATACAAGTAAAACTAAATAATATGACACCACTTTATTTTTTTGTGTTGTTGCTGGCCGGGTTCCGCTGCAGATGTGACTTCGTCGTGTACGTTACACCACTGATGGTGTGTGATCTGTTATAGCTTCGCAGCTATGTGCACAGTGGCGGGACCCGGTCGGTGGCAGCGCGGGAGGTAGTGATCAGACAGGGTTAATGTTTTGTCAAATTAATGCATGAATACACTACACTAAAAACTGTCACTTTAAGAGGAGAGGGAGGGGATGAAAGAAATTGTAAACGTAGTCATGAAAAAAGGATCTTTAAACCTGCCGACGACAGGTCGTAAACCCTATGGCTTCTCTCTTTTCCTTACTCCGCATGGCTGGCCCAGATTGGCGGTCTCTGGTCCACTTCCGGTGAGACCGTGGTGGCTAATTCTCACATATCATCATAAGAAAATAAATTGAAGACAAAACTAAGTAAATGCAATGAAAATTGGATGAAATATTCTATTGAATGTTAAATAAAGTGTTTTGAGTGATAATAAAGTGCTCATATACGAGTGATATATTGCGAAATAGTATAATTTGAAGAATAACGTTTAGTTTAATTGTAGTTAAGTGATTTTGTACATTAAAGAATTAATTAATCACTAATTAAAAATGGATATTTAATTTCCAGAGTTGCCTCAAGTGGAGGCAAATGAAAGTCATTACGTTGCGTTATACACGATCATTTTAATTTAAAATAAACTAAAAAATTTACTAAATATACTTAAAAATTTATTGTTTTGTAACTACTATGCATTAGAAAAAAGCAGTCACTTTTATAACAAAGTGTAAAAATTAACGTATTACGTAGTAACTACACCAATTTTTGAGTGAAATCGCTCCTCTCTAAATTATAGTAATGACAAAATAACCGAACGTGTGTGTGGTACAAAATTTAGTTATAAAAATAATATATAATGTTTAAATTGAGTTTCAAAATACATTATATATGAAACACTCATAAAATATTGTTGTGTACTGGAAGATTTCAAAGTATGTATGTATATATTAGATTTAATCTGATGTCTTCAGTTCAGTCTGCGTCAGTTTTCTCAGCATCTTCCTGAACTCCGCCTGGGGCCTTTTCGTTTAGGCGGCCCTTGTAGAAACACCTGCGTTACCTGATGCATGTGCACTGTGCACGTCATTATACACGGAGGATGCACAAATCTCTTTGAACAGGTGCCGAGAGCAACCCTAGGATTATAATTACGAAGTACGTAAATATTTACGTTTCTCATTTTAAGGTTGTTATTATTTAAGTTTAATGTAAATTTCTCAGCGCTCATATTATCCAGTTTATTTCTTCTAACAATATGAATTCATGTTTCCATTTCTCGAAAATGGGTTGAGATGCTCCGAGAGGGGAAGGAAGTCGTTTGATTAATTTTCCTTTGATGAATAGTTACCAAGAGGACATTTTAAAAACATTAACATATACCAGCGATGTCGAAACTTTTTTGACGTGGATGAAAGTGTACTCATACATAAGTCTAAAAAAATTATAAATGAGTCAAATAAATAAATAAAAAAATTTCATTTCAAAATGACTTTGTACATACATTGAAGATACATATTAAAAAAATACGAAATACACCATTAATTTTCCAATAATAGCATATATTTTAAACCATTCTCCATGGTGTATCCGACACCTTGCTTTTGGTTCAATATTAAGGTTTTTTTTGTGATTTTTCAATGGATTAACGACATACCTAATTTTCTTAGATCGGTCAGTACTCCGCGCAAGTATTTTTATATAATTTACTGCACCCTGTGGTTTATAATCCACGCACGCAAGCCGTGGATAAAATAAACCCTTACTCTGATTGGGTCAGAAAAGGATAAATGATAGCTTGCAGTTTTTCTGCATAATACAAATAGTAAAGAAGATAAAAGACAAAATATTTAAAGTAACGGCAAAAATTATTAGTGCAAAACTACTAGTGAAAATTTGGTAAAGGTTGTATACGGATATATCTCGAACGAAATCAATGGATATTAATGTCGCAGTTAAAGGATGAAAAGCGCGACGCTGAGGCAAAATGCTTCGCTCGTACTACAGCGCCTAGCTTCGCCGCAGATACGCCGTTCGCGTACTCAAGTTAACCATTGCATTTAAAAAATTAAATCTGTTTATATCCTTCGTTTTCTCCATCACTCCAGCTTTGCACTGCCTTGGCTTAAACATAATTAAAATATTTTATAATGTCGTGGAAGTCCAGGAATGAATGTAGGGAGGTTTTAAATTCGTATTTTTTACGTCGGAAAATGTAAACACTATTCGTCCAAATTAAAAATTTAACCCCTGCGCTGACCTACGGAGGGGCTGTTGGGGTTAAAATTGCAATTAATATGCATGATATTATTACCGCGGATCTTTTGTTTTATTTCAGTCACTTCGTCGGGGTTGCTTAAGGTTTATTGCACGCACGTGTACGTGAGCCATAATAATAATAATAATATTTGGATAATTTATATAACGCAGTTTTTGTGAGTACTCACCGCAAGGGAGCTTCACAGAATAAAATAATTTTACAAAACAATTAACTGGCTAAATGGCTTACGGACACACAAAACGGAGAAGGATGATATGTAAAAAATGGAATTCAAGCATAAAACTATATATGTATATAGTTGAGAGTGCCAGGAAGAACTAGGTTTTTTCTCAATGTGCATTCCCACCAGAAGTAGAAAACATTACGTATTGTTGTAATGGTCCGATTCTATGGTTTTTTATATGATTATCGAAACAAGTGCGTCTTCAGATATTTTTAAACTGTGGTTCACTGTCTGTTTATCTCACCTTGTTTGGTAGTACAACCATCGGAAAAGCACTGTCACCGAAATTACTATAATTTTGTGGACGCGATTTTTTTCAACTAACCTACTTGATGCTAAGCGAAGTGTTGTCTGTTATTTACGGAAAATGGAATGTAGAAGTGGGTAATATATTGAGGGGCAATGTTGTGAATAGCCTTGATTATTGTATGACATAACTTATATTCAATCCTCGTTTAGTTTTCGCTTTAAGTATTTATTTTTATAACAATACGTAATCTTGATGAAAGACAAATATTTATTTTAATATTTACCAATGAATTAAATAAATTTTGTGAATAGTTTAATCAATTCAATCGGCAAAAATAAAACTAGTTTTAATATTAAAGCATCCTGGCGCCATCTGGCAAACTTCTTTCAAAACTAAATCAAGTTTTAAAAGAAGTTTGCCAGATCGAATCGAAGAAATTATTAAAAGTTACAATTTAATTCGGGTATGTATAGATTTTGTAATCAAAAGATATAATTTATATTTTTTGATATCACACAAAATAAGTTATTTTACAATTAGTTTTCTTTTCGTTCCCACGGTTTATATTATATTTTATTGAATTTGTTAAAGACGTAATGATTAATAAGTTGACCAAAAATTAAGAATAATAATACAAGTAAGACTTCATTTATTGTGCAGTAAATGATATGAAAGGAGGAATGGATAGAAAAAAGTGGATTTGAATTAGGGTTCGTGGATATTTATAGATTTTTGATAAAAAATAATTTGGTGTTGATATGGTTCATATCATCTTTAATTGTTTTTATTAAAAAAACTCAATTCCGGTCAAATTATCGTTATGTAATTTTCATGAGAGATTTAGGCAATATTATTATCTAACTGCTTATCCATAACCTCTCTTCGCTTTGAGGTTCACAAACAGATGTTTTAAGCCGACATTTTCATCAAAATAGTATCTCTACCAGGCTGGGATAATCCTTAATACAGCACAACCGACATCAATATTAGCATTTGTTTTGAATGTCAATAGACGCCGTCAGTAATATTCTAGAATTAATCCGTAATTATAGATTCATATCAGTCTTCATTTGCTTTAAGTAATTCTTGAAACGATTTAACCATTTTTGTGGTTTTTGGTAGGTATAACGTATAGGTTTATGACAAGCTATTTGTTTAGGTTTACGGCAGTATAATACACCCACAATTAAGTATACAACATTCTGAAAAGTTTTTAATAATATACGTAATGACATTCTATATAATTAAATATATTTTTAAAAACTTTGAATCAAATAAAATATTTATCAGTAAGTGGAATATAATATGGATTAAAATTGTCCCACATTGAAAATTATTGTCACAGATAGACAGACAACCATAAAATAATTAAAATATAATATTTTACCTTTTTGTAATCTATTTATTTATGAGTAGCTTGTTGGCGTAATGGTCATGATGCCTAGTGATCTGGTGGTAAGTGATTCGATCCCCATTCCAGGACACCAGCAAGATAGTCCTACTTTCATTGCACTGTTTGAAAATAGTAAGAATATTGATGAGACATGTATTCCGTGTTCACATCTCTTTTTTCTTTACTAAAAATAAATATATTTCTTATAATTACTATCATTTTCATAACGATGCATATATATATAAAGAGTACTTAATTTAAATTAGAAATGTGTATAAAAATTTGTATGAAAACAGACTGGTTGACTCATGCAGAAGCAGCGCAATACAGGGGAACATGGAAACACCTTGTTGAGTCTTTGGGCCCCCGACCCTACTAGGATGAATAGGGGATGAAGTCGATGATGATGATGATGATGATAAAAAATAAATATACAAAAAATAAAATATACAAGTTTCAACAACACAGCAAATTCGTATCCCTGTGGTATCCAATATTTTAAGGAGGGAGGAAAGTTTTTTTGTATATATTTCTAATTCATTGATCTAATTTTTCACGACGTGTAATTTGTTTTAAAAATATTCTACGTAGCTCCGTTTCGAGTAAGAATATGAAATACTTTGTATTAAATTTAAAAAGTGGGCAGTGATACGCCGTGTTAGACATTTTTTCTTTCACAACGATACAAAATTCACAGAGGAGTTTTTAATGCGACCTACGGCAACATTTTAGTTTTATGCGTCATATATGACGTTACACGGGAGTTAGTCGGTAATGTCTCCCGGGACGGCTGTTGGGATCGCGGAGTGTTTTTTCAGGATTAAATTCCGTAAAGCTTCCGCTGGCTGCCGCCGGGCGCCCGCTGAAGGGGCGCTTATGATGCAGATGAGGATGTTCACATTTTAAAATAAAGCTCCGTGCAAAATTACTCGGGAGCTCTGATTTATTCCATTAAACTGAAAAATAACATTATCTTAAGAAAAATAAAATAGCGATATAATTTATTAACAATAACCTTAAAAAAAAGGAACCCAGATTTTTCCGTGTATCTATAGTTTTCTGGGATATTCTGCCGTATATATGCGACCTCTCTGGCTAACGTTTTGGATTCCATTGCAGAGTTCATCATCAGGGCTGCTGTGTGTGTGACGCAACCGACTTTATAGCACTCTATACTTTATATAATAAATTGGAAATTACTACAAAGGTTTAGGATAAAACACCAGATTCAGGAATATTCCAGAGCATCGGATTCTCAAAAATACGCGAAGGCATCGTACTGCGCGGATAGTAGGTATAAGTGTGTGTGTATGTGTTTGTATGTTTGCATGTTGTGACGTGATCATAAAAACTAGCAAGTTTGACCACAAACAAGCAATAGATAATAGTAAAACAAAATAGAAACCTACTTATGTATTTTTGAAATGTTCAGGAGTGACAAATAGTGGAAATTAATAAATTGACGTAAATTAAAGTCCGATTTGTATCCAGTGACTTAGGTGAATAAGTAAGATTTAATCGATGTTTAAGTAGTATTCTAGAGGTATATGTTAAATAATTCTGAAGAATATCATATAACACATAAAAAATAAAGCGGTATCATTACCAGCTGAGAAATTTATGTATACTGTTTCATGAGAAGGACTACAGATTTCTCTAGCGCAGACCTTTCAAATATATGGAAGGTTTCAATTTGGAACATACCTATATATACAACTCTCAATAATTTGATATTGTGTGGACGTTCTTACGATAGAATTGGTGAACGTTGCAGGTCGTAAGTAAGGCCTGGGCCATCGTATAAAAAGACTTCCATACACGTTTCTCATATAAATAGCTTCGTCTCTGTGGGACTTCTATAATCTATCTTAATTAAATAATTTTTAATGTTTCATTTGCCTTCTACATTCACGATCGCGGGACAATGTTTAAATTTGATATATACCCCGACACGTCCCGATAATCAATATATATAATAATTTTAAAACAAATATGCGTATTTTTTTTCATACATCAATTTAATAATTATAAATTACAAAAATAGGAATATACTGTATTTTAATTTTCTCATTGGTGTTGGTACAACATTAAGTGAATTGCGAACAGTGCAGCTATTTTTAACATAGCCATCTCAATCTTGTTTACCTAATCTTCTGAGTTGAATTTTCCGGGCTATTCAACCTCCAAGTGCCCCGAACTCCCCGGCTGAAATTTATTTTATTTACTCTGTCTCGTGTAGACGGACACAAAAAACACTCTCTGTAGATAGCTCTGTACAATACTTGCAGGCAAGGCAACGAATGAAGTGTTCACTTTGGTGCCAACATACTCGGCATATTACGATTATATAAAATAATAACATTTTTTTTACTGTCCCAAAATACATGGACAGGTAATTTGTTGGATACGGCAGTACTAAAAAAACAAGATACGGTTGAATTTAATTTATTACCAGAATATCAGAGAAAGGCGTTAATACTTCTATAAAAGCAAAATGAATTCATGATGACAATGTTAATGTAATTAATAAGAATTCACTTTGTTTTCCCTTCATCAGGATATAACCTACAAAAAAAAGATCCAAAATATAATGTGAAAGATTAGTAAATAATTAAGAACTAATATGAAAACAAAAGATAACTAACTATTTGTGAAAAGGATCTGGTTATTTATAATATTCAATTTACTATTGACACCTACTAATTTATCCATGTGTAATTCTGTATTATTTGTATGTAGAATTTGTTAATATTAAAAGCATGATCCATTTTCAGAGATGATTAGCAAATTCGGAATAATTATTGCTACTTTAGCATCTTATGTGTTCCTTCAATTATATATCTACATTTTTTTAGTTTTGTTTTATATCTTTTATATGCTTTCACATTTATATTCAATATTTCACTTCAAATATATTATATTTGTTTTTTTTTTTAAAAAAACAGAGATACGAACACGGAATTCGTGTCACATCAATATTCTTACTATTTTCAAATTAAGCTAAGCGCTTGTGCTATGAAAATAGGACTAACTTGCTTGTCTGGAGTGAGATTCAAATTGTTTGATTGGTATATAGCTTTTACTTTAAATTGATTTACATTACATTGATTGTAGTACTAAGCAAATTCCCTATCTAAACACTTGACATTGAGTTGGAGGTTGGTCTTGCAGTTAGGACTTTCGCCTCGTGATTCAAAGGTCGCGGGTTCGAGCCTCACTCCAGACCAGCAAGCTAGTCCTATTTTTAAAGCACAAGCGTTTTGTTTAGTCTGTAAATAGTAAGAATATTGATGTGACACGTATTCCGTGCTCCCATGTCTATTAAAAAAAAACACGAGCAGTCCTAAGCTAAGGAGCTATGAAGGTAGCACGAAATATTTTTGGTTACAACTTATTAATATGTTAATAAAAAAAACTTTTTTTTCCACTATTTATATTTTAGAGTATCACTTCAACATATTTTACTCTACACGCACCTGTCGAAGGAAAAGGAGGTTTCAGAAACATGATAAACATCCTTTAAAATAAGAAATAAAAAAGGGGACCCCTTTATATTTTTATTATTTATTTTTTTCGCTTCAACAGGCCAAGAGGCCAATAACAGAATCAAAACACATCACAAAGCACTCAGACATCAGTAAATCACATAGACTAATTGTGACATCTTCAGGAATCGAATCTGAAACCCTCGCTGTGAGAAACCAGAGGCATGCCCACTAGGCCACGAGGGCGCCTTATTAGTTTATTAATGCAATGGATTCTTAAGTATGCAAAAGAAAAACCTGTTAAAATACTTATTTTATTAAATGTTAAAAAAATAAAAATACACTTCAATAGGCCAAGAGGCTCAATAACGGAAGCGAAACATATCACAAAAAAACACCCAAGCTTTAGTAAATCACATAGACTAATTGTTACCTCACCGGGAATCGAACCCGAACCCTCAGTGTGAGAGCCAGTTGCATTTCCACTGGGCTACGAGGGTCGCTAACTATTGTTAAAGGCTTCTTCGAGGGTTTCCAATTTTCGTCTGTCCATTGTTACTCTCTACCACGTTTTAGGGCGGCCCATCTCTCGATGATAACTGCATTAGTTTGATAATTATCTGTAATTCGGTAACGTGACTTTTCTATTGCCATTTGATTTTCGAAGCACATTCAAAACCATTTTTGTACTTTTATTTTTCTCTAAACCGTACGTTTCCTTAATCTTTAAATAAAATGAACTATTAAATTAGACAAATTAAATGTAAAATGAATAAAAACGTAAAGGTGTAACTTTCTGTGTACAGTTTAGAGTCCTTGTTTAATTCTATGAAATAAATTTAGCCTTCACGGCGCTAAGATACATTTTCTGACGCAATTTATATTTCATTCTATTTTGAAGTGGAAACGTTAAAACAAGCGTCCCTTAACAAACACAATTTGATTTAAAAACTTTTCTCGTGAGGGGTGGGTGGTGAAATTTGTTCCCTTTCATGTCCGAAATTCAGGAATATCGCACCCTCCAGGAAACCGCTGTAAGGAATATTTGTGAGCCATTCTTCGCTTACTCTTCGCGAGCGAGTTGTTAAGGATGCTGTGAGACTTCCTCTTACTCCATCATCTTTTTAAAGTTAATTTGTTGTGCATGTTTTCAGTTTTTATACTCTTCAAGTATCTTTTCAGGTAATAAACTTCATCTCAGTTTCCCTTTTTCCTCTCAACGGAAGTATTCATGCAGACAACACACTGACTTGTGCATAATGAAATATTAAGCTGGCAGAATACAATTATTTATTAAAATTAGAATAATATGATAAGAAATTATTACTTCGTCGAAATTCGCGTAAATTATTTATTATAAAACTCATTTCAAAGGGGTTTGGATCTACTTTCCGACAGATAATTACCTAACAGCCGTCTTCCCAACGTGCCGACTTGATATAAGATATAAATTTTATAAAATTTGTCGTTAATGGTTTATCTTTTTTCTTACAAAAATAGCGTAATTCGCCATATTCATGTTTTGTTTATCTCGAATCAGTTAACTCAAAAGTTGATATACTCGTATTTTTCTTGAATATTATTTTTAATTATTTCAGAGCCTGAGTTTGTAGATCTTCATTATAATATTCACGGAAATAAAATATTAGTTTTTGATTTTACTCGTTTTTTTAATCCTGATATGCATTTCGCCCTTCAAATGACCAATTTCAAAATTTTAGTCTGCAGTAAAAGCACAATTATTAAATGAATTGAAAAAAACAAATTTTTCGGGTGAAAATTTGTAAAATAACAATTGTGACACCATTGTGGCACCAGAAGTATATTAAACCCGAGAGATGTGAATCTAGACGGGATTCCTAGATAAACGTATGGCCCAAAATGCACAATGATAATCACTAAATAAATAATGATGAATAATAAAGAATATCATTGAAAGATTTGGCAAATACTCTGTGGTGCATCATTATAATTTAAAATATGTTTTATTTTAACTTTGTAATACACACACAATATGAGTTATTAATTACTACTATAGTTTCGAGAAGAGCAGTCTCTTTGTATTAAACCATATTGTAAAATAATAATGAAGAATTTTGAATGAAGTGTAAAATAAAATATGTGGATAGAGTCATAAATAACATTCTTATTTTTCCACAAATATAAAAAAAATATATTTAATTAAATAGAATTATAGTTTTTGTATAATTTTTTTAAAAAAATATCTACAAACTAATAAAATAGTGTAGAATGTATTTTTTCGGGCAATACTGTTCAATATTCGCAGTTAGCAAGGACAATTAGCTTTCAGTAAATAAAACATTATTAGCAAAAGGAAACAGCAAACTGTGAATAAATGGGATATAAAAAATTATAATATTAACAAGCGAATGATTTTATAAGTTTGAAAAGTAGTGCGGTTGAAAAATATATCGAATGGAAATTTAAAAAAAGTTACCCATAAAAACCAAGTTTTTATTATATTCCCTTTCTCATTTACTAGTGGAAACTGGTTTGGCGCTTAACGTTGGGCTTCGGTCGGGCGACGCTACGAAGGGGAGTAATACAAAATTTCCAAAAATCCAAAATTATACTATAATCAGGTTCCGCGTCTACCAAACGCGTTGAAATATTTTCATACAACTTAGTAAGTTATAGGAAAAACAATTAAAAATTTGAAAAATCAAAAAATGTATTCATTTTTTTTAACGAAAATTTGATAGATCTTCTTGATCGTCGCCACGAATCTTCGTGCAGCTCGATTGGATCACGGGAAAAGGGTTTAAAATCGATCCAAAGTTTTTTCGTCAGACAAGAAGACAAGCAGACACCACGAGTTAAAAGAAAGGAAGTAAAAACAGGCATGACATGCCCATAAATTTCATGCACAACAAAATCATTGTCATCAAATACGTCTTCAATTCACCAATTAATTTTAGTGCTGCTGGTATCTGCTGGAGTAAATAAATAATTAAATACATACAAACTGATGCTAATTCCATGAAATGAGATATGGTATCATCCGTATGTTGAAAATATGGTACATTTGATCATTGATCACATATAAACCGCGTCACGCGTGTACTGAATATGGAATACGTATTGATTCACTGATCTATTTTTGTGACATTCATCGGCCATTAGGGAGACCATTAATTATATTAATTGCGCGGATAGTGACAAGCATGGTTGGCAACAAATCGCTTACAATAATCAAAACGCCCTCTCGAACACATTTAATGACGTTTGGCTCAAATTAACAGGGCGATTTCAGGTACGATAATGTGTTTGATTTTATTAATTGATTACGTTATTGAAACACTTAAAACTCCATTAAATTAGCACATTACATTATTCTGATTAAGGTCGGTTAACATAAATGAACGCATTTTTCCAGACCTCATACCAGGCAAAATAAAAGTGACAATAAAATGAAATATTTTTAGTACGTTCGACACAATTACTGGATTTTTATCCCCAGTTAGAGATTTTTTTATTTTTTTTATTAAATTTATTTGGTAAATATACAAACTTAAGAGTGTATTCAATATAATATAATTAATACACATTTATATTACACGCTTACCCACTTTTAAAGGAGAATTTATTCTCGTGTTTAAAAGTAGGGGCATTGTCATACATATATATATTATATATAATATATATATTCTTAATATACAAAATCGTTATGTAAGACATAAGATTAAATAATAAGATCTAGACAAGAAAAATTAGATTAAGTTATAAAAAAATAATTATTAAGACTGCTCCTTTGCGTTTATCAGATATTTTCTCCATTGGCATTTTCATTACATTATAGATATTATATTATTATATATATATATATATATATTATATATATATATATATTATTAATAAAATCGTATTATAAGAACATTAGATTAAATGAGTAAGATAACGACAAAGAAACATTAGATAAGTTATAAAAATTAATTATTAAGCCGGCTTCCTTGCTTATTTCTCGATATTTTCTCCATGGTCATGGTCTAGACCTATATATAGATATATATATATAATTATTATATATATTATTAATAAAATCGTTATTATAAGACATTAGATTAAATGAGTAAGATATAGACAAAGAAACATTAGATTAAGTTATAAAAATTAATTATTAAGCCTGCTTCCTTTGCTTCTTTCATCAGATATTTTCTCCTGTATGATGAGTTTGTTAAGACTATATTTTGGTCGTCTCCTTATATGTCCGAGATACCTCAGCTTCCTTGTCTTGATAGTCCGCAGCACTTATCGGTTTATTTTCATACGCCGATGGACTTATTCACCCAGCAAACTTTCAATATGCGTCTATAGAGTCACATCTTAAAAGCCTCGACCTTGGGGATAAGTTCTTGAGTTAGTGTCCATGTCTCCACCCCATATAAGAGAATGGCAAAATTATAACACCGTGCGCATTCTAAGTTGCAGGCTTAGGTCACTTCCTGGTCACCGGTTACTATTAATTATTTTGAATAGAAAAATTAAGTCAGCTCTTATACGTTTATCAAAGAGTTTCGTTAGCCTTGACGTTTGTAGAAGATAGTTGTAGTTAATTTGCTCTATTGGAATACGTAACCAATAGTTTAAATATCTTAAAAATTTGTATTGTACTTTTTCTATTGTGTGGCTTGTGTAATATGGTGACCATAGAGGGCTGCAGTATTCTAACTGACTTCTAACTAGGGATTTATATAGATGTATGCAAGTAGAAATATTGTTAAAGTTTTGGGAATTGCGAATTATAAATCCAAGCATTCTCATTCCTTTGTTGGAGATATTGTTAATGTGACTTATATAGTTTAATTTTGAATCTATTGTGATTCCCAAATCATTGACCTCATATACTTTATTTAGATGGGTGTTATCAATCTGATGGTTAAAAACAATTGGATTTTTAATTCTGCAGAAGGTGATACTTTGGCAATTTGGTTATGAAAGTTTTTGGGTGTTGTAGATGCATTCTTGTCTTACAACTATAATATTTCATCATTAATCACGATTCATTATAGATGTCTCGCAGAGATGAAGCTTTTTATGTGGAAATGTAGTTATGAAAGTTTTTGGGTGTTGCAGATGCATTCTTGTCTTACAACTATAATATATCGTCAATCGTAATAAATTACGATATATTATAGACGTCTCGCAGAGATGAAGCCTTTTATATGGAAAAGTAGGTATGGGAGTTATTAGGTGTTTAATTATACAGGCATCAATGGATAAATTTGTCACTTTTAACATCTTGATTTATGAGTGCTAAAAGTGGATACCACAAGATCACAGACACTTTAAAAATGTACTACTGTTTGAACAACGTTGGCTGCAGCGGTGAGACTGATGCACATGTCATTTCAATTTCTTCTCGAATAGCGGAAAATGCAGCTGGTTTTCTCATCCTCATAAATAAAAATGCAGTGATTTAAAATCAAGACACTTAGAATCATTGCATTGCGTGAATGCCCGGATCTTCCGTACTGCACATCACATACGGTACCATGGATATAAAACTTTTCATGAATATGTGAAATTGTTACACATATTGGTGACTATATTGCAAACTAACTTCTTCATTGTAGACGTACAATACTGTAACGAGGCTAAAAAGAATCACGCACTCATGACAGTTGTTTGAAATGTTCACAATACTACCGAAGATTCCAGAACAGCCTAGCGTAATCTACAGCTTTCGAGAGAGGTCTCCAAAGTTCCAGGAACATCTGGAAGTTACGAGAACTTGCGAGAAAACATTATAAAAGTCTAGTAAATACTAGAGAATTCTCTAAGGTTCGAAAATTATAAATAAACGGATCGAGGCCGCTGAGGGCCATTGTTATTTTGACGTTTCCAACGACGCGGCTCTAGCGGCGAATCACGAAGCAGTGTTTTACCATCAGGCCTGTGAACTAAGCGACACATATTTAAGTGAAGTAGTTACCCGTGGCGATATTTGAGTGAATATGCTGGAAAAAGTTCTTACGTAGCGAAATAAACTGGAGCGAATAGTAATACATGCTGAAATTGGAGGAATTGTTCTAGTGAATGGTCAATAAAGTGTTGAAGCGATTATAAAGTGTCTATTTACGAGTGATAAATTTGCGAAACAGTTAAATTCAATATTAGCGTTAGTGTTAAGAGACTTTGTACGTTTGTTTAATTAATTATTCAGTAATCAATAAATCCGTTATTGCATCCCAGCGTTTTGTTTAATTCCTCCTGCAGCTACAACACGTGACATTTTAAAATCGTATTGTGCTCTTTGACCGGTAATCGTACTTCTGCCATTTTATTTAGGGGTCCTGCCTATCTTATGGTAATAACTTTATGCAAGTAACTACATCTTCCGAGATACATTGTATTTATGCGGGCGAAATGTTTCTATAACGCCTGTAGCACACCTCTGCCGCTACATAACTTGTCTTTTGTAGAACAGAAGCAAAACTGCCTGTTCTAGCGTATAGGTTTGACTATAATTCTGTCTCTTTCCCGCGTGGTTTCGTCGATCTGCTCCGACGCCAGCTACACCTCACTGGCCGCCATTTAGTTGCGGTGCCGCGTTGTTTCCGCATGTGTTTGTGAAAGTCAACAAAATTAAAAAGCGAAACTACATGTTTTTTTATAATGGATGTCGATTTTACTGAAAAATTAATGCAAGAGGTCAGAAACAGGCCTATTCTTTATTTATTGAGTCATCCAGACTATAAAAACAATATGAAAAAATTGCAGGCAAGGAGAGAAACTCAACTCTCGCGTGACGTTCCGCGCCCAGTTCCGCTACTTGAATTATACTTGATCGCAGCGGAATTCCTGCAGCGGTTTCGCTACTGGGGTTTCGCAGCGGAGGCGTGCTACGGGCGTAAGAAACGTTTCTAGGAGACACCTATCAAATTATCAGTATTTTCCTCATCGTAGCGGAAATATTGACTAATTTAATACTTGGATACTGGATGAAGAAATTAGCAGGTGTGCAAGAGACTTTTAAAATAACGTTAGAATTTTTAAAGCAATTTTTTATCAGAATTAAATTAAATGAGTGATAATTTTGAACTTTAAATTAGAAGAATTAGTTTTTATATTGAAAAGGGTGCGATTCAGTTCGCCGATAACAAATATTTTTAATATTTCAACTAAGTGTAATCCACTTTATTAATTAAACGTCAACTCGTTTCGATACTACTGCATATTTGTTAACAAATGCATAGTAACTGAATCATGAATATATGCAAATAATTCCATTTTTGGGTGGGGTGTGGCCTCTATTATGGTGGGAGTAGCGAATGAGATAATATGATAATTTTGCCTCAAAATACGTGGAGTTTGGATAAGTTAATCAAATTATCGTATGTTCTTTATGATTCGAATTTCTCATATTTTCTGTAATTGAATATTTGGTTGCCTATATATTTGAATTCGAACATTTACTACTATAAAAAACTACTACTATAAAGATCTTGACTCAAAGAATTCGTCATTCGAAAAAGTTTTGGTAATTGCTCACTTTTGTTTACTTGATATTCCTTTATGGAGGCCTGATATTAAATAAAACAATATATGTAACGTAAAAACATACAATTTCTTTCTTTCAATGATATAATAAACTGTAGAAACGTTTCAAGCGTGAAATCTTGGCAACTCAAATGTACGGTAATTGCCTTACTTGCATTCGTTATCGAACGGACCTTCTTTGTGATCTGACGCGATGCTACGCCGAAAAAAGTCCCGGGGACGAGGGAACAGAGTGTCTTACACTACTGTAAGAATTGATATGTTACTTTAATCACCGTGACTTCAAATTACCTGATTTTTCTGTCCACACGCAGAGCGTTTGTTTAATAAGTGTGCCGTGATTTGTTCTCTTTCAATGCAGTATTTACTACATATGAAAGCCGGTTAGTATGGAAATAACGTGTCTATATTATAATACGTCAATGCTTTCTTCCCTTTTTTTTATTTGCGGGGATTCTCGCTTTCGAATAAAGATTAATAGCCTCTACCAATTTGTTGTAGTTCTAAAGACGCAGATTTTTAAAATTGAATAAAAAACTGATAATATTTAAATATGTTAACGTCTTATAAAGTCACTCGTTATAAATCCATACATTATTTATTAACTCTGTTTTTCTCGCCGAAGTACGCCTCGGGCTTTCCACGTTAACAAGCTTAAGAGATATATTCAATTTCGTTAATCTTAGAACTGATTCAACACATTCACTCGCCATCGCCCAGCTAGACCTCCAACAGATCGATGGGCCTGTGTAATGAGTAGATATATTTCTTGAGGGCAATTATGAATCACGAATATGAGAACAAAAAAACAGTAAAACGGGACTACTTTACACGTTTTTTGGTGGTTACTTTTTTTACTCCCTTAATATTAACTCGTGCCGTCAACAAAAACTTTGGATCGATTTTTGACCCTTTTTCCGTGATCCAATCGAGCTGAAACTTGGCAAGCAAACTCGCGGCGACGATCAAGAAGATCTGTCAAATTTTCGTTAAAAAAAATAATAATTATAGGTTAATTTCGGATTTATAGAAATTTTATTGGTTTTTTCAAATTGGAATCATTAGAAAAGTTTGATTAGCAACGGCGCGGCGGCCCGATAACCTATATTTTTATATAGGTTATCGGGAATATTTTCTATATTTGAATTACTCCGTCGGTATAATAGGTATATCACTACGAATTTCGAAAATTTACAAAACAATTGGTTCACAGATGACAGCAAAATTGGGTTTTTTTGGGAAAAAATCAAATAATAATTTATTTCTTTTAGATTTCTGCTTAGTTTCTAAGAATTCTACATTACTCAAATCTGATTCTGACTTAATCATTTGACGCTGGAAATTTATAAGGTACGATATTGATGATAATTGAATCTATCAAAATCTTGACATCTCAAAAGATCTGACATTTTAGAAATATATTTAATTTCTGTAAGTTTAGTGTTATGTTATATGTTTTAATTCGTCTTTAATTATTGTTATATTTTACAACGAAAGGGAGTATAGTAAAAACTTGTTTTTTATGGGTTACTTTTTTAACATCCAAAATTAATATTTATTAATAATTATCTATCTGTTATCTTTGGACCGAAACCGGTAATTGTGTATTCAGAACATGTATATAAAAATACTCACGATTGAAGTTATTTTATACTGTATAAATAAATAATTAATATAATTAACAAAAATTTACCTTGTTTTCATCATTTATAAATGAATACATCATATTTTTTAATTAATGTTACATTTTCAATTTAAAAATTAATTCAAAATTGTATTCGAGCGTAGGAGTGCTATTCTTTGTTAAGCGCAATAGATTGCATTTTATTTCAATGCTATGCGAAGTAATGATGCAATTACTGTCCTTAATCCCTACTTCTTCATCCCCCCTGCTTGGGAGAAATTGAATGTGAATAAAACTCACCCTATTACTGAGAATAAAATAAATGTACGGGACTGCTCGATACATTTTCTTTACTTCGAACAAACTGCAATCACTTTTCTAGTTCACTAACTGGTTGACCTTGCTTGCAAAATACAACTGTTATTTTAGTGCACAATCACAAAACTTATAAAGAACCTTCCATAACTCTCTAGAGCATTTCGAAATCTTACAGAACTTTCTGAAATCTTCTAGAATTTTCAGTTTCCAGAACCTTTTAGAATATTATAATTGTTTCTGGAACCTCTAGATCACTGACACACTCCGCCACTCAGTTTGGAACCTTAAAGATCTTTCTGAAATCTTCTAGAATTTTCTGGAACTTTCTAGACTCTTCACACTTGCGAGTTTTCTTCATCCGGAAATTCCTAAAGCAGGTTTTTCCGGAAACTTCCAGACTCACCGACATACTCCGTAACTCAATTTAGAACCTTATAGAACCTTCTTCAACTTTCTCCTTCCAAAATTCGAGAATCTTCCAGACTCACCAACACAGTCGGCGAACGCATCTACAACAATCTGAAGCATCCGCACCCTTCCCATATCAAAACAATGTGCTAGAAAGCACATTTTCCTCACCCACTCCCACCCATGCTCAGCCACCCCCACAAAACTCTCTTACTTTCGATGGCTTCCAAGAGCTTTCTACCACCATAATCACCGGTGGGTGACAGTGGCTGTTTATGAACAAAATTAAGCAGGTAAAGAAACACGGTTTTATTTATATATATATATAGAAAACCTGCGGAGGTGGAGGTCCGACCTCCGGTAAAGGTCGTGCTCCTGATATAAGTATTCAACGAAACGTCGAGATTCGCTTCTCGGAAATACATACGGTTCGTATAAAATATTCGAAATTATTTAAAGTTAAAATACCCTTATTCAAATATAATAACTTCAGTTATATAAATTTTTACGAAACATTTATTTCGTTGATTTTAACACTAATATTTCCTCCAAAATATCTATCAAATGAATTGGCAATGTAGTATAAAATTAAAAGGTCTTTAAAATTGAAATTATTTCATATTTTGTATACACCTATTTGTTTATGAATTAATAAAAATGATGAGTTTTATTTATTATTGCATGCGAGTAAAAACTCGACAATTTATAATTTTAAAATATTATAAAAAATTTATGAAGAAATATTTGAAACATGTTAAATTGTAACTTTTTGCTTATTTGGAAAAAATAAATATCACAGGGTATAAAAAGGAATTTTTTGAGAAAAATAGCTCTCTTTCGAAACATTTTTTCAATGTGACCGCATGTCTGTTTTTTTATAATCTTGTTTCTTTTTCATAGCTATTTATTCGAAGAATTCTCCTTTTATCGCTTGAATTATAGAGTCATTTCGTGTTTTCATTCCTCATTTCGAACGATAAAAAGAATAGGTGGGATCCAGTTGGTCAAACCGAGAAGAGATTTGATATTCGCGTAGATTGATCAGTTTTTTTTTCCCAGGGTTGAAAAGAATAACTACTATTTGTTAAAACAGTTCATCTATCAGTTTCTGCCCATCTAGCCTCATTATCATTCCACTAAATGAAAATATTCATTCAACAGGAGCATAACTTGATAAACAAGATTTATATTTAAGAAAAGTTTTTTCATGGTAGGATATCTGTTCAAGGATTTTAAATCATTGTCATCATCTTTTAAATATTGTAATGTTTCCAGATCCATTGCAATATATTGGCATTATCACAGATAAGAATCAATCTTTAACAAACATATAGCAAGATTATTTTTTTCACACTAACAATATTTTTTAAAGCTAAGGTTTGATTTGTAATGTTTATAAAATTGGTCTCAATATTGGCAACACTTAAGATGGGAGTGTTCATAAAAAAATTCGATGAAATTAAATATGTAAAAAGTACGAATATACGAAAGAACGAAGTGAAATAAAAAAAAAGATAAGCATTTTGCATTTTTCAAATAAAAAATATTTTTATTAAAGTATTTTAAATAAAATAGAAAAATCATTTCGAAATAAAGTATTTCTTATACAAAATAAAAGAAGTTATGTTATAATGGTGTAAAATAAGATTAATTTGATTAAATTAACTTTATGAAATAAAAAAATTATAAAAAAGTAACCTGCTGTAATAAAGTGTGCAAGATGGAAAATTCTTTCGCTATGACCCAACCCCGTTTTCTAAAGACAGGGTGCACGTCATATAAGTCTGTCTCACTAAGCACGTGAAATTCATTTAAGTTATATCATTATTTCTTAAATAATTCTTTGCTTTTTGGCTCAGTTTAAACAACTATGAAGTAAAACTTGACTTCGCATCTTCAAGACACTTCAGTTCTGCTTAATTGTGTCTACGTTCTTGTTTCTTTAATATACCTTTGTGCTTAAGACTTGCGGATGAATAAGGTTTGCACAAAATGAGTATCAGCTGTATGGAGTTACGCAAAAGTGACATCAAATTGAAATTTCTAAAAGGTTACTATTGTATTCAAATGACCGTGCGCCATTAACCCGCTTTATTGTAAGAAATTAAAAAGTATAAAACGTTTTAACCAGATCAAACTAATTCCGTTACAAGCACATATATTTATATGATTAAGACTGAAAGTGATAATATCATAATAATTTCTAAAATAAAATCTTTTCACCTCTGAAAAAATAGAGTGAATAATTTTTCTTATTTATTTTTAAAGGAGGTAATACAATGATTTATATTCCCTAATATAAGAAGAATTACAAATAACTATTTAAAATTATAATCAAATGTAAAAAGCATCACTCTTTTTTTCTATCGATTCCTCTTAAAAGTATATTATCTTCATTCCTAATTTCCCCCGGCACTTTAATATAAAATTTAATTCTACTGTGCATGATTGAATTTTTCTTTTTTTTCTTTCTGGAAGATAATCTCATTTCACTTTTTCTTCTTGTGCATTGGGCATGTTCATGTTAGGTTTTTTCTTTAAGAATTCAATGTTTTGTATCCATTAATAATTTTATTGTAAATAGAAGTACATTAATTTTTTTTTTCTTAATATCGTTATTTGTGTACTTTTTAGCATCACTTTGATTCTTGTATGTCGATTTCTTTTTAGTATGATTTTTAATGTATTTTTTTTTCATTTCTTTTTCATATGTTCTGCAACTATATTATGTTAAGAAAACGAAATTCGTTTTCCCATTTTTGTTGCATATTTTGTATTCAATGAAAAGTTTAATTTATGGTTTGTGATTACTCTCAAGTATTTAATAACATGCGTTTATATCGGTATATTATTTTAACTGAGGAATTAGGATTTAATAATCTTTTGAATCTCTGACCTCTGTTAAATCCCCGTCAAATTGCTAAATCTAACGCATTTGATTTTCCTTAATTTTAAATAATCCCTAAATAATACTCAAATTGAATCCAGAGTGCTCTGAATAATTGAATAGAATGTATAGTAATGTGATTAAAATTGGAATTCCAGACCTCTATTTCTACTCCGTTAAAACGTTCCAGAGTCAAATAAAACATTTCAGTTTTAAATTTCGACGATCCTAAGTAAACAATCCGTAATTTAAACAATGAACTAGGCTAAAAAGAAACTCGTTTAGTTTTTACATGGCGGTGAAAATTCGAGGGAGTTCCAATTAGGACATGCTCCAAGGTTACAAGGAATGACTAATGAGCTACAAAGTCTAATAATTAACTTTGTATACTTCGGTGTGTAGAAAGCGAGAAATATACTCGTAATTGTGAACGTATTTGGCACACCCGTTAATTGAATATTTTAACAGTTATATAAGAAAAACAATACCCAAATTTAAGTTAAGCAAAAAAAATAACCAAAAAATTCAAAATTTTATGTGATTTCTCTACGTTTACGTGCAGTTGGTTATGAACTATTTAAAATAAACCTAAAATGTTACAGAAACGTCCTAAAAACTACGTTAATGAATAAGGAAAGATTTATAAAAATTAAGAGTAGGAGAATAAAGACTAGAAAGTTCAAAAATATAAGAGATAAATAAAAAAATAGGTGCGTTAGAAGTTATACTAGTTTGGGGTATATAAAAAAAACAAATGCTAGGTTGAACTTTGCGTTGGAACATAGTTGGAGACTTGTTTGTGTTGTATACCTTGGATTGAAACATGACTGAACAGCAATACTCTAATTTAAGATATAGGTACATGACTGAATGGTATACAATAAGGTAAACATCCAATTGAAGGTAGTTTGAAATTTCAATTCCAGGTATACAACATAAACCAGAATTGCCATCAATAACTATCGTTGATCTCCATCAAGGAATAATGATAAAAACAGAATTATATTAAATAATTTAAAAATATTACATAATTTTCAAAAATGATTCGGAAAGGAGAATTGGAAGGACGACAGGATGGGGATTGAAAAAAATATGATTTCAAAAAAATAATTCGGGAAGGAAGTGTTGGAAGGAAGATGGGATGGAGATTTAAATAAAAGTATAATTTCAAAAATAATTCAGGAAGGTAGAGTTGGAAGTAGAATGAGATGGGGATTGAAATAAATGTATTATATCAAAAATTATTCTGAACGGGAGGAAGGAGGATGGAATGGGGATTGAAATAAATTAATTTAATAAATAATTCTTGAAAGAAAACCTGGAAAGAGGATGGAATGGGGATTAACATGGACGATGTGTATACTGAGATCAATATTGTATGTTATTTGAAATAATTTCTGTAATTCTAGTATTGAATAACTATTTAGAGTTAGTCTCGGCAGAAAAATAAGTTCTGGCATTAGTTCTGCTTATCCTACGTAGATGGAACTCGAATAGATTATACGTTCGAGTTAATCTGGGCAGTTTACTTTAGAATTAGCTATTTTATCTCAGTAAATGATATCGTCTCTGCCTCTTGAATATATTAAAATGAACGGATGGGTCTGCGATTCTGTTAAATTTAGGATTCAATAATAATGAAAGTAAAGATATTTCTTGAAAAGTTTTTATATTTTTTCGATTCTATTGATTTAAAGCTATTTCTCGGATTCCAAACATGGGAGATACGTTTGATGACATTTCGAACATATGAAAAGTACGGCACTCTCAGAGTTATAGAAATATAAAATACTTGACAAAAAATTTATTTGTAGGGAATTCATATTACACTCATACTTACTTACCACCATGTCATTTTCCAGTGGGGATAAGCAGAGAGAATAGAGCGCCACACTTTTCTATCCTGATACACAGCTCTCGCCTCATCCACATTCATACATCCTCACATCAAGCTCGATGGTTATTGAGGCTTCTAATGGGACCATCTACTAGTATCTGGTTAATCTGTTAATCTGGTCGTGCCACGTCTTCCGTGGTCACCCTTTCTTTCTGGCACCGTCAACACTTGCATTAAATATCTTTCTAACAATTCTTTCCTCATTCATTCGCTCATCATGCCCAAACCACCTGAGCGACCCTTTTTTAATACTATGAATTATGCTAAGATCAGCTTTACATTCATTCCTGATATATACATTATTTACTCTATCATAAATGGATTTGTTACACATACGTCTATACGTCATAGGGATTTCATCTGCACTAAGTTTTGAATTAATTATTTTTTATTTTCTTAGGAAGCAATCATGTTTTGGTATGACGTATCAAATTAAAAAAGAGTTTTATTTTTTGACGAAACGTAATTTTTTAATCTAATTGTAATAATTTCGTTCTCTTTCTGGCTGTCTGTCAGTAGTAAATTCGTAACTTGCTGGAATCAAAACTTTAGACAATTAGAGTGCGACGTGATTTTTCACAGATGCACGGCTAGTTAAATAATAAAACTCATGGTTTTACGTGATTTTAAACAAAGTAATTTTGTTTTATTCAATCAAATATGTCAAACTATAAACTGTTTGCTGTCTACAAAAATATTATAGGTATGAAGGAGTACGGATAATAAAGCAAATATGTATAAAAACTTGTCACACAAATAATAAAACTCATGGGTTTATGAACATTGTTTTTTTTTTATTTTACATAATATTTCTTTTTTTTTCAAAATTCTAATCTAATCTTATCTCTAAAATAAATAAAAAAATTCGACAAATAATATATCTTACTAGACGCAGATACTTAATTTGTTTGCACATTTATTATTTCAAATAACGTAGGTGCATCAAATAATTAAATAAAAATTACAAATAAAAATAAATTTGTTTAGCACGACTTTATTTTTCGAGTTTTGCTACATCAGGGTAAAAACAATCAATTTTCCGGATTTCGAATATCTGTTTCCCGTAATTCCCTGGAAAAGGCTGAAATTATAATAACAACACTAATCATGGGGCCTGTAATGAGGCCCGGGCACCCGAATGTGAATATTTTTACCTACCAGTTAAAATCGCATTTAATATCGAATTCAAAAATTTAATAAATTTAATAAAAAATTATTTAGGTTATGAAGCTCAGCAGTAGAAATAATTTTATTTGAATGCATCTCTATTCTCAGTAGACACTTGTGTCAGAGAAACGGGAACCTCTTATGCTTCCGCACTCCTCTGGGTAACCAATATCCTCGAGAGCTTCTGTAACCCTGTTGCAGTTCAGAGTGAAAACCAATCCCCATCAATTCCTTACCTGGCCACTCCAACGTGCGGCTTTCTCTTTCTCCACCGGACCCTCGTGTATGAGAATAGTTGCCCCCTATTCCCCCTGCAACGTCTCCTGGGTAACCAGCACTCTTCAGTCCTCCCAATATTCCGTCATAACAGTTAAAATTTTAATTAGAGTTCAGTCTACTACACACGATATTATTTTACCAATGGTTCATGATTTATATTTAGAAATACTTTAAAATACCTGAGTGAATTGTTATTTTCAAACAGAACCCTTTGATTAAAGAGAGATTAAAGAAATTCTCAAACATTCCAAAACCGCCTGATTATTTTGGAACGTTAAAAAAATTTCATTTTATTTCTCAAGTTCATTAATATTTCATATCGTATATTAACTAATATTTTACATTTTACAATCCATTTTTTTTATCTACATTTTATATGTAATTATTAATACATGTTTATATTTAGTTCTCATAATCTGATACAATATTACTCTTACAATCAATCATTTATATACATACAATATATAATGTACATCTTTTAATACTATACTGTATTCATATTTTCCGGTGCTATATCATACATTTTTACACCTCGTCATCTTTTCATGATCATTGATATATTTCCCTTTAGATATAACATCGGATAGAACACTATTATGCCAGCGTTTTTTGTAATCCACATTACACCTCTGAAATGTATTTTTGGATAAGTGAAGTGTACCTACTATAGTATCACGAAATCTTATTGACGTTTATCAAGAATCACAATTACGGTGGCTGGAACATGTCTTGCTGATGCTGCCAGATAAACTGCCTAAACGGATATTCCAGGCAAAGGGCCATCCTAGGAGAAACTGGCGGAATTAGTTGGAGGACTGCTGCGAAGCGAAGTTGCAACTAAATTGGGCTAGCCTGGAGAGCGAAGCTCAAGATAGGAAATGTTAGAATCTTCTATGTGGTGCAGGGACCCCGACCCAATAGGATGAAGAGTAGAAGAAGAAGAAGAAGAAGACTTTGGTAATCACAGAAAACAGTTGAGTCTTTTGTTATTCTATCAAACATAAGGTGCTTTTAGTAATTTGGCTAATCAGAAGGCATCTATTGAGACGATCAGAAAGTTGTTTCGATGTTATAACTTTACACCTGTGATTCATCATTTAAAAATTTACTTTTGATGCATTTTTTTGTATAAAATTCAATAATCAAAATTACAATAAAAACAAAATTCCTAAACACACCAAAATGCCTCTTCCTTACACACCTGTCAAAAACAAACTACGCATCTAATGCGGTTAAAAATTTGCACGAAATTCAAGAACACTTGTACCAATATTAGTAATAAATGATCGGCCGTATTCTAAAAATAACAATTTTGCTATTTTATATCTTGACAATAAGTGTATGACATTTTAAATTTGATAGGTTTGAAATTAATGAATTCAATCAATCAGAAAGCTATGAAACGTAAACCGCTAAGTTATTCACAAATTGTGAAGGAATTAATGTTTTAGAGGTTTCTGATTGATTGAATTCATTAATTTTAAACCTGTCAAACTTGAAACGTCAACATTGACGGCATCATAATTTTTATACATAAATATATGCCAAGATACTGATCCACTGAAATAGCAACAATACTATTTTCAGATTCATTAGATATGTATCTCGCGTGAAATTTTAAAATTTCGGATTTTTTTTTAATTTCACGCGAACTCCTGTATATGTACCATGTATTCAATTGTTAAGACATACCTAATACTATTTCTCATAGTCATTCTTATACATTCAGTCTCTCGTATTCGTGATTAATGTATTTCTCGACATTTATATGAAAAAAGATTTATTCTGTCCAGAAAGAAAGAGAGACGGGAAGAGTGAGAGAGCTAGACGGAAATAAAGCACAGAGCAGTAGCATACTTAAGTGTTCTCTAGGCGAGTGTAACACTAATCTATGTTTTCGAGTTAGGGGTAACCATTCGTCTTTCCAGAGATCGCTGGAACCATAAACAAGCGAGACGTCTTATCTGTTATCCGCTCCAGCATGAAACATTCAGACGTGTAAACACCCTCATACTGGACCAAGAGGGTATAGGAAATCAGCAAATTAAGTGCATTTAATTAAACAATCAAAATATGAAAGTGTAAAAATTTAGTCAAAATCAAAGTTCACTAAATTATTCCTTTCTAAAAAAGGAGTTAAAAATTTAAACAATTTTCAGGCGTATTCTAGTGTAATGTTAATATAATTCGAAAGAATGTCATAATACCTACATATAAAGAATATTACTTTAAAATCTGCAATCAAAAAATATAGATGTCTCATTATCAATAGCGACATCTGTATTGGATTGTGGGAAAGACAAAGTTTTCGACAGCAGGAACTTTTATGTATATACGACTATGATAGATCACCAAAAATTTGATAGATCTTGTAGTGTATCACGGGTGGAATTCATGAACGTTACAATGTCTAAAGTTATCACTTAAGCCAGCCATAAGATAAGTCGTAAGCCCTTTGAACACCTTCTATCTACTTTTCCATATAAAAAATACTTTCGTATCTATGAGGGAACTAAAATATACCTTTATTAAAAATTACTCTAAAAACATGTAGAAAAACACATAGAAATACGTATCCCAGATAACAATACAAGTTTACGAATCAGCTGAATATAGACTACATATTTATTTATTTATTTATTTCAATGTTTATTTAGTTCCATATTTTTTTAAATGGGCTTATTTGTTTTATATTTAAACAAATATTGCAGTACAACATAATGATAAGTCATTTAAAAGTTTTTCATAGACATTTTTTTGCACTCCAGTTTTAACTCCTTTATATTCACAGTATTTTTTGTATTATTTTCGGTAGGTTGTCAAAGATTTTAAGTTCTTTGAACATCAAACAATTTGGTGAAATGTATTTCTTTTTCTTCTGAAGTCTTATACTATCGCCGCCTCTTATATTAAGTGAATGAAAATCTTTACTTAGTTTCAACATTTTATTTACTTATCAAAATCTTATTGTGTAACTTTGTGAAAGGCCATTTAAAAAAATGTATTGAAAATGATAACTTTGTTTACTTTCACTATTAATTTATAACGATAAGAACGTTTTCGATGTTACTAATACGTCTTCAGTTATGTCACTAATACTAAACTTATGACTAAAGGACGGCGTGAGGAGTGGGATGAAAATTGGAGTCCGGTGGGTATGTAGGCGTGGTCATTAGGCGCAGAAGAGGGGACCCAATAGAAGGTGTTTGAATTTTGATTATTTAACAATTAATAGTAACAATAATTCTATCAATATTTACTGCACCTAATGACCATGAAATTTAAGACAATTAAGTAAAATCAGAATGTACAAACACTGCAACTTTTAAATACAATATTTTTCATTATAAAAATATTTGGGAAATAATCCATTTCTGATTTAAAATATTTGTACCTAAAAATTATATTTTATTCTTTGATTTACTGATTCTAATTTAAGGTCGTTCAACATTTTTGTTATATTCATTCTTCTATAACATTTAAATATTGTATGTATTATTTTGATTTATACTAATTTTAGTTTCTTTGGAATTCCTTCGTTGCTTATAAATAAAATTTAGATATAAAATAATTGCGCTGAGAGAGTTGCTAGTTGTGTTGTGAATATACAGATTATTTAATGCAAGTGATCGTTGGAGTTTGAGAAAAAGCGACCCGTGCTTTTGATTTTACTGATGAACGCATATAATACTGTGATCGCTCCTAGTACTGTGGCTGTTCAAAAAAATACATCCTTTTGAGTAATTTTTTGCGTGTTTCATTAAAATATTTTATAATAAAAATATATTTAAAAATAATTCTGATTAAATTGACAGTCGCTATAATATTAAAATTAGGTACAGAAAGTTTGGGATTTATTTAATTGAAATAAAATTGAATCTAGAAATAGAACGACAAAAAGAAGAAAAGGGATTATTGAAAAACAATCTCTGTAGAGCTTACAAACGACAGTGGTGACTGGAGTTAAAGATGTAATTTGGAACTCTATGACATGGTTGACATGAAGTGTTGTCAAATCAATTAATCTTACAAAACAACATATATTTTGTGTTGCATGACGATAAAAGTAAAACGCTATTCACGATTGACACTGAGAATATTATACTAATTGACAATCCAGTCTTAACTATTTATTATGAAACGTTGATACCGAAGTCAATGCGAGAAACAATTGAAGCGAAGACTTAATGAAAAAGAGTGAAGCCGCGTGGCACATGCTGCCAGTGGTTTTCCGTTACCCAGTGATATTTGCCTCGACTACTGCGCGCTGATCAATAGATGGCGGTGGGTATCGTCCATAAAACTAATGTATTATATTTAGAAAGATACAGTATATGTACATTAAGTTTGCATATACGTAAGTTTTATGGTTGACGCATGCAGCCATCAATTGATCAGCCAATATTCTTATTGGTGCACGCAGTTGGATGAAATCAGCACAGTTGTAGATGAAATTTGACACGTTAGTTGGCAAGGCCTGATCTCCAGATAGAACATTATTTTTCGTGAAATTTATTATATATGGGGTATTAAAGAAAAGACTGGAATATTCAATAAATATTAATGCAGTTATCAAGGACAACTAATTTATAGTGAAATGAAATCGAGATTTTATACGAAACATTGCCTATGAATTTTGTAAGAAACATGATTTTGGAAGGATTCATGAAGAAACGTGAATATACATAAAATCATCGGTGACTACATTCAAAATATTTTTGAATTTTTTTTTATATTTCTGCTGCCCTTACCCCACACATGATATTATTTGATGACTTATTTGATACTAAACACTATTCGTAAGAATTTGAATTTTATAGCGTGTTCTTTAAAATCCAATCGTTATTCACTTCTAGAGATACAGTGAAATATTTAAACTTTCGTTCATAGAAAGGTTTTCTGTTCAAGAAAATATGTTACTAGAAAATAAGAAGGAATATTAACAATAAAAATACAAGTAATATTACAACTTTTTACTATATTTGACTAAAGGACAGGGCGTATAAAAGGACGACCTTTGGAAAAGTTAGAGCTGTGTGACTGGGATTTATGAAATTGTAAAATACATTCGAGTTTTCTTTACTTTTATAATATAAGTAAAGCTTTTCATATGTTTTTTTTTTCTGCGATTATGAATAACATTATTCGCCTCTTAACAACTCCATAGACCAGAGATTGCAAATATACTATAAAACACAGGTCAGATAAACGTGTCTTAGTTGAGTAGAATTTTTTAGAAACAAATTAAATATAAATACGACGGCTTTAAAAGTGAATCACGTGATGTATACGGTTGATACCTTGTCTTTGCATACCAATAAATGCATATCAAATATAATTATATGGCTTATAAATATATAGAGGTATTGGTATTGCCCTCATAAGGCGAAACGCGTCCCAAAAAAAATAAAAAGTTGAACTTAAAAAACAAGTGTTTTTATTTAAATATGTGTGATATACAGATTATTTTTCTTGCTGGCAAGTATATTGATTAATTATTATCTATGGTGTCGATAGAGAAAAAGGATTGAAACTGATGTCTTTCAATAATCTTCTTATGAGAAATGTTTCAATGTAAAAATCATTCAACTCAACCGAGATATTTAACTTTAAAAAACATAAATATATAAATATAAATATAA
>JADDOH010007284.1:0-35534 GCA_016648135.1 Agrypnia vestita | reverse complement strand
TCAGGTACTATCTTTTGGGAAGTTGATGTAAATAAAATGAGGTTTTGAAATTACATCCCCCATCAGGTACTATCTTTTGGGAAGTTGATGTAAATAAAATGAGGTTTTGAAATTACATCCCCCATCAGGTACTATCTTTTGGGAAGTTGATGTAAATAAAATGAGGTTTTGAAATTACATCCCCCATCAGGTACTATCTTTTGGGAAGTTGATGTAAATAAAATGAGTTTTGAAATTACATCCCCCATCAGGTACTATCTTTTGGGAAGTTGATGTAAATAAAATGAGTTTTGAAATTACATCCCCCATCAGGTACTATCTTTTGGGAAGTTGATGTAAATAAAATGAGGTTTTGAAATTACATCCCCCATCAGGTACTATCTTTTGGGAAGTTGATGTAAATAAAATGAGGTTTTGAAATTACATCCCCCATCAGGTACTATCTTTTGGGAAGTTGATGTGGTAAAACGAAGTTTTGACGGAAGCCAAGAGCACCCCCGCCCCCACAGATTTGAGACTGAATGATGAAATCTCTGGAAACCACGAGCAGATACCAGATACTGGAAGATGGTCCCGTTAGAAGCCTCAACAATGGTCATGCTTGGATGTGAAGATGTATGAATGTGGATGAGGCGAGAGATGAGCATCGGGACAGAAGAATGTGGCGCTCTATCCTCTCTGCGTACCCCCAAGTAAGTGAGAATGATGAAATCTTCGGAAACTGAAAGCACTCTCCTCCCCCATGATTAAAAAATTTTGTGGATTTGTAAATAAACATTACGTAAGTTTTAATTTTATTGTAGCTAATTTTACCATCCCAGAATAAAGTGGCACTGTCGATTTAAGTGTTCGCTTCTAGTTAGTTTTGAACTTTTTTAAATATCACGTAAAATGTTTAGGGGTTAGAATTTTTTACCTTCCCGAATTCATGTAAACTTGAAACTAAGGATGTTTATTATAATAAGTGGTTTGTAAAAGTATCAAAGTTATTAGAGCTGATGCATTTGTAGCAGTACAGTAGGCGGTCTAGCCGCTTGTAGAGTACTCAAAGTATCGTAGACTCTAAGGAATCAGAATTAATGGGCCTTTAAGGGGGTCCGTGTGTTTGAAAAAATCTTTTGAATTCTTTATACATTTCTAAACACAACATTCAGGACATGTATTAAAATAATATCTATGTTTTTTTCTCTAATTGATCGTCTCTCTATCAAATCTTCATTTATGAAATCTTGTCACCTTACACAATAATTGCAATAAAAATGGAGCTTATTAATTTTGTTAATTTCAGACAAGTTAATTTATTATTTTCTCATTTCAATTACAAAATGACAAATGGAAAGTCTTGTGAAAATACCAGATAGACGGCAAATAAACAAAATTGATTATCAAACCGTGAAATTGAATATGCCAATAGCAAACAAATTATCGGTAAAGGAAGGTCAATGAATTGTTTACTTTTGAAAAGGCTTGTTAAATATTGGTAAGCTTGGGCCGAAAGGCGAGCTGTCACCATATTGAAAAAAATCTGTACACGACAAATATTGGCAGGTCACAGCCACCAGAAAATTTTACGAATTCTTTTACTAAATAAAGTTAATACTCGCTTTTTCATATTCGCAATTAAATATCCACTTTTAGCGGTTTGTACGTCAGTTGTTCGAATTTACTGGAATGCATAAATGAAAAGTTTATTTCCTTTTTTATTCTTTGCTAAAGCAAAGTAAAAACGCAAACTCGTAAAATTATGAAAATAGATTTTTCAGATACAGTTTCCATTTCCATAACAATCTAGTTAGTGCGAACTAGATCGAAAGATTGAACTGGAGATCCAAAATATCTTACAAGGCCACAACTGAGTTGTGTGTTTGTTATAATTACCAGTAAAAAAGAGTCTTTGTACTGTCATCTCAAGCTTGGGCCATTACTATATCTTGGATGACAATAAAATTATTGTAATTTATTTGACAAGTACATATTACAAACAATGAAAAGATGTAAAGATAAAGTGATGAAAACGCATGTATCTATTCAATGAAGAATGCTGCCTTATTTCAATACCGTATTTATTTTGTTGGTATGTTTAGTTTTTTTATGTGCGCCTAGATATTTGTGGAGTCCAATTTTTCAAATTATGTATACTTTTGATATGTTCATAACTCGGTATTTTAAATGGGATTATTTTAAACACAACACTTAGTTATATTAAGTCAAATATACTTAATATTAAAAAAAATACTTATGTAAAAACTTGCGTAATTTTTTATTTTATTTATTACCTTTTGGATAACATATAGCATAGCATGACTGATTTAAAAAAAAAAAAAGCAAATGTAAAGGTCTCATATTGCCACTTGGAAATATGTGTTGTTGTTGAATAATGTATGTGAGATATCAGTTTCATGAATTAATATTATCGGGTTCTTTGTTAGTTGTGATTTTAAGTGGTTTTTATATATAATACAGGTGTTGGAAGTACACATATTAAATTATGTACGCAAAAAAAAAATCTATTGAAAAACTACCCCGTCGCAATCGTTACTACATACCGGCAAATAATTAAAAATCAAAACCCTGATTTAAACATTATACCTACTCATATTACGAGATATGCCTGGGTTTCGTTTGCGAATGGCTTGTACTTGCCAATATATCTTGTAAAATAAACGCTTTAACAAAAAAATATTCACATGGTTCGCGTACGTTTAGTTGTAGGAAATATAAATATTGAAGCCCATTTGTTGAAAATCTTTTTACTCTGTATTAGATTGAATTCCTTGATAAATTCATCTCTGTGTTCTACGAACGATTGAACGATGAGTGAAAGACCAACCAATGACTGATCGAGCTAAGTGAACTATATTGTTCGAATGAACGGGTATTTTAAACCCGTTCTTTTTGAAGATATGGATATGAAGATACATATCCTGTGGCTGAACGGGTCTTACCCACGTCTATCTCGAAAACGCCTCGAACGGTGCAAGAAAATTCAAGTTTTATTCACCAATGACTTCAAATGATGGCTGTTTTGGCCGTTTTGGGCAAAGTTCTTCAAAATTACTGTCTAGGCCCCGGAGAATGTCTATCAATTTGTTGATTGGGACTTAATAGAATACAGAATAACAATAGAATGTTTGCGGATGTTCAAAATAATATTATAATTATTGTTTTAAATACCATTAGCCTTCTTTTTATTTATATAATCAATTCACATTTCTACATTTAATTGGTTCATCCATAAACAATAAGCCACTCAATAATTCAACGAATTAAAATCGGTAGATAGTTATGAACTTAGATAAATTAATTAGGTAAGTACGCAAATTGGAAGAGGTCTAATCTGTCAACTTGAATGTTAAATGTTACGATGTGTAAATGCGGCAAATACACTCAGCCATTGCCACTGTTCCGCTGCTGTTTTTACTCCCCAAAATACTTGTGTGGCACCGTCTAAGGCCTGGTTGTTTCAAATTCGATCAAAGTAAGCGTAGAGTTTAAACTGAAATTTTACGTTCTCCACAAATCAGACGATCCGTTTTCGTAAAAATCTATGCTTTTATCGACCGCTTACTTTGATCGAACTTGAAACAACCGGGCCTAAGGCAGTGATTCTCTACATTACCGCTTTATACCTGATGACTTCGCATTCGACCTATGAAATTGTATGAAATAAATAAATAGATTAAAATTAGTGCAGACTTCGAATTGTTTGTCTCTTGAATCCCACATAACTCTCTCACTAGAGTAAATTTCTAAAAACCCATTTCTAAAAACCATATTTGGCCGTATTCTGAACTAAGCAATATTGCTACTTCTTTATCTTGACAGTTATTGTATATCATTGTAATGCTGCCAATTTTGATAGGTTTGCATTATTCATAATTCTGAATAACTTAACGTTTGTTTAAGTTTTAGAATTTTCTGATTGATTGAATTCATTCATTTCAAATCTGTCAAAATGGGCGGCATTATAATGTTATAAATAACTGTCAAGATGCTGAAATAGAAATATTGCTTAGTTCAGAATACGGCCGATTGACAGCTGTCAAAGCTCGCGCTGTCGGTCCTTTGATTTCGGCACAAAAAACCGCCAAGGAAGGAACGCTAACAGCGGCAATGGTAGGTGCATGGTCAGGTGTTTACACATTGCTCGCGCTGCCTACATTCATGCTCACTTCTGCGCTCGCCGCCACGGAAGTGGTCTAAGCGTAAAGCCCGCTTAACAAGGTAAGACCCAAGGTATCGTTGCCTAGTTCTATACCTGTTAGGTGCCTGTTAGGGACGCTTAAGGACACAAGACTGTTGAGGAATCATTGACGTATTATAATACAGACACGTTATTCCCATACTAGCTATGTAGCAAATATTGCATTGAAAGAGACAACAAATCACGGCACATTTATTTCACAAACGCTCTGCGTGTAGACAGATAAATCAGGTAATTTGAAGTCACGTTGGCTAAAATAACATACTCATTACAATAGTGTACGATACTGTGTTCCTTTTTCCCGGGACTTTTTTCGGCGTAGCATCCGTTCGATAACGAATGCAAAGAAGGCAATTAGGTACCTTAATTTTGAGTTGCCAAGATTTCACGCTTGTAACGTATCTACAGTTTATTATATCATTGTGATGAATTGTCTAATTACTAGAGAATCAGGCGGCCGTCGACTTTATCGCACTTGTATCAATAAATAGGCTGATATAGTGGCCTTCGTAACGAAATATATCTAGAGGTATTCTTGCACAAGCAGAGCATTGAGGGCTCTGGTTTCACTCGCGAGCTTGTCAAGAGTATACCTAGGTAGGTACTCAACATTGTTTTAATTTATAGTGAAACTGCGACTTGAATACTTCGGAGAAGTTTGTTACATTTTATCTTCAGGCTTATCCATATAATTCATAGAATTTTCTCATTTATATCGAAGTGTTCACAAGTTTCCGATATTTTTGTTGCTTTTTCTTAGTATTTTAACGCTATCTTTAGAAAATGTTTTAATAGCCTGATAAAATGATTCACTCACCCTTGGCTCTACAACCCCTGGTGGGTCTTGGCCTCCTCAAGAAACTCCTCCACTCATCTCGGTTTAGTGCCAGATACGATGATGAAATGATTACAAATAATAACTAATTTATTATCTAACTGCATCAACTACAATATCAGGTAATTTTCGAAATATTTGCAAGATATTTAGACGGATTCAGTGGCGAATGTATAATATTTAAGTTGTCAAACGCCCGTAATCTCAATTTCTGATTGTGAAGTGGATGTCAGAAAAATATTGTTGTTTATCAATCTTGCATCAGCATTATGTATCTATTAATGCGAAGTATGCAATGATAATCGTTTTTATAAACATCCATCTGATAAAAAAATTTTCCTCACTTCTAAAAAATGGCAAACCAGACGCGATGCAGGTCAAAAAAACTGCATCGGATGCTAAAAAATACTGTCTTATATAAAATAAGGAGATAAAAAATAATATTTTAAGAAAATTTTCGATATTGAAGGCTATTTATTTGAGAATTTAAGCTACTTCCGCACGGTGTAAATTGTGTTTATTTAGAGATACGAAGATATGCATATTTATTCTACGTAGAAAAGTATATAGGTTTACTCTCGACGCTATTATTAACTCGAGATATTATATTTATTCATGATACCAAGGACAACGGAGAAGCAACCATTCATTTGCATAAATACACCTCTATAAGAATATATTGACGTAAAATAAATATAATTAGCCAATAAGAAACAATATAATTCTTTATTAAGCAATGAGCTGTTGATTTATAATTGTAAACTTACCGAAGATTTTAATGCAGATAGTAAGTAATATAATAATAATAATGATTAAAGTCAGATCACGAATCCATAGGTCACGATATTCCACTGACCGAGCCCAATATACAGACCAACATTTATAACATACGTATTTTTTAATGCGAAACATTAGTGTGAAACATTAATGGGCGCATCAGGTAGAAATAATAAATCATAGAAAAAATGAAATCTGGTTTATAAAGTAGTAGCCAGCGACCGCCAGACTTAGTTATAGTATCAAACCTGAAAAAGATTCTGTAGATGAACACTATAGTTGGTAAGAAGGTTCGGATATTATGACATTTGAGTTCGGGGAGTTTTGGCAGATAACGGGTAATGTAGGCACAAGAAAAATGTTTAATTAAAACGTTAATATATATTGTAGGTATCAGGTATAGTGACCCGAATAAAATGTATAAAATTCAGATTTGCTACTATAACGTAAATGACACGATTATTTATAGAGCTTGTGTCAGGCGGAAGAGGTAACCCGCGAAAAGCATCTGGCGATGATTAATATGAGTGTATAGTACCTACCCACTGTCCCGTTAGACATTAAAAAATCAGGTTTTTTAATTTTACGTTTTACTTACTCATTTTTCCTTGATCTCAAATGTCGTAATATCCAAATCTTCTTGCCTACTGCAGTGTATGTACTTCTACAGAATATGTTTCAGGTTTAATACTCTAACGTAAGTCTGGCGTCGCTGAATCTTAGTCTAAAAAAACAAATTAAATGGCTAGAGATGGGGCTTGAAACCCGGGCCAGCAAACCCGAACCGGCCGCCTAACGCATGTTGCTACCGCCGCCTCTCCGTGGACCGCCAAAAATATAATATAAATACATACTAGGGCTTAGCAAAGACGCGAACCATTTCATGTTCCGCACAGCACAATCACCAGGGTTTAAAATAGTACCTATATTAACTGCCGGCAGGCGAAATGTAAAAAGAATGTTCAAATTTTCAAAAGTCGTTCTTACCTACTATTTCATGGGTGTCGGCTATACATAATGATGGCAGACCCACCGCTATACATAAGTATTCTTTAGGAACCGGTATGTAAAACTACCGTCATTTTCGACGAGTTACAGCTACTTTTTTATATTTGTTTCTTTTTTCATCGCCACTGATGAATTAAAGACGTTTTTTTGTTTCATATCAATTGGCATTCCCAACTCAGCGGTGACTAGCCATGATGAAGAGAAGATTCTTACTATCCTGTAACCTGCCGGTTCCACGATAAAAGGCCCACGGACGTTTGGTCCAAGGACAAAAGGTTCACCACAAAGACCCATCCGACATAAGATCCACGGGACATTAGATCCAACGACATAAAGACTGCAAAATGTTTTTTTTTTTATGTAGAGGAGCTTTAAATAAATTAATGAATTGATAATGGTGACGAAATCTTTAAAGTGCAAAATTTAGGTAGAAATTGGGGTGATTTTTCACATGGAGTTGATTAATTTATTTTATTTTTGTATTGGCACTTAAAAACGCATATATACTACTATTTTGATGTAATTGTTTAAAAAAAAAAACATAAAATAGGCACCTTGCGTCTATTTCCTTAAAACTCCTCTTTCGTGACTGACTTGTATACTTGTATATTAAGAAATGAATTATCATACGGAATTTTTAATCCGATAAAATATATGTTTACAATATATTTGTTAAAAACAGTTTTTGAATTTTTTTTCCTTAAATTGCTCTCAATTTTACAAAAAATGTTTTTTCCAAATCGGATGCGTTACATTGTAGATATTTAATTTCTTAATAAGTACAAAATTTGCATGTCAGTCATGGAGGAGGAGTTCTACGGAAAGGAAAACACGGCCATTTTATGTTTTTTCTATAATATTTTATAATATAATATTTTTATTATATTTCTTATACAATGCGAACAAGATTCTGCTAAATTTGTCGTCATTTTAAAAGAAACCGTAGTATTTTGTCGTTTCATCACTCACAAGCGCCCGGCCGACGGAAGCTGTGCGGTAACCGTTACTTTATAGAATATTGCCGATCGTCTATGGAAAGACATATTTTTTTCTACTTTTGACTGTCTTTTATTTGACTATTATATATTTGAATATTAGGTAGGTATTGAACTAAGGTGGTAAAACGATAAGAAAGGCTACCTACCTCAGAACAGGTATTTATATATATCTAGCGAGGTAGGGTATGTGGTGGCCGAGAGGCTTGTTACATATTATCCTACATTTATATATATCAATGATCCCTGTCGAATCTGCGAAAATTTTTTTTTCGTTTTGCTATCTTAAATCATCAAATTTACTCTATATTTTCGGATAATGTTGAAAGAAATTTGAATTTTCGTTTCAAACAAAAGATTTAAAAGAAAATTAAATTATTTTTAAAATTATCTGAAAATATAGAGTAAATCGGATGGTTTGAGATATTAAAACGAAAATCGAATTTTTCAGATTAGACAGTAGGTATAAGTAGGGGCCGTCGATGGTATGTCCGTATGTATCGAGCAATTAAATATTTTTTGTCCAATAAACGCCGATTTATCGGCACTGAAATTAAATTTATTAAATAGTTTTTAAAAATAAGATTTTTTAGGGTTATTTTGTGCCCCGTTTCGGAACCTTAATAAATGCTCACAAAAAATAAATAAATTATCAGCTCTCTGTAAAAAATCACCCAATTTCTGCCTACACTTTGTATTTGTAACTGCCCTAAGAAACGAAGGGGCCAGAATCTTATATGTATACCCGTGGTGAAGGCACGTACTGCACTTTTGTTTAATCTAACCTAACCTAACCTAAGAAAATAATAAGTTAGCCTTCTTGATATACATTGCTTTTAAAAAAAAATATTCGGTGATCTCGCATGAAATCATTTGTTTTGTTCTGCGTGTACTCGTTTTGCATTGTTTCGTAATGAAAAAAATAAGTAGGTAGTTATCGCGCGAAAATACGTGGACAAAAATATATTTAATCTTTCCCGGCGAATCAAAATAATTTTTAAAATATAAAAATATATTAAAACACATTTTTCGTCACTCGTCGGAAAAAACAGACGTCGTTATAATCTAAGGACTAGCTTTATAAAGGCTTTATTTAGTCTGCAGACGTCGCCGCATCCTTCCACGCTAAATGAGGTTTTCATTTAAGAAAGACAATCGAATTAGTATTGCAAGCCGCGCGTACGACTCACACTGTTTCGTTGTGTTAAGAGTTTACGGGTATAAAAACCACCACAAGGAAACAATGTGCATCGTACGCACGGCTTGCACGCATTAAAAAAGACTTCTACTTCGGTTACATTGTGTGCACTCGGGCGCCATCAGCTTCATGTTTACGAAGGTCAAATATGTTTTTGTTGACGCGTTTTTGCATTTTTGTTAACCTTCAAATTTATCTCTCTCTTTTCAGTCGATGTGCTCACGTCTGAGCGTGTTGTTTCGATCTACCCGATGACTATGCTGGCTGCTGGCCGCCCGCCTCCGTTCTCCCGATATCGAGCCTCGCGCCTTGCGGTGAGATGTAGCGAGGCTCCAGTCGCTTCTTGGGACCATTTTCTCGAATCTTACTTCGTGAGGAGTTGGAATGTGTACCTATGTGTTATTGGATAGTACATTCGTCGAAGGAAAAATTGTTAAATATATATTAGGAATTTTCGTTTTGTTTCATTAGAGGTGTGTGGTGTAGGTACACCAGATAAGTCAGCTGTCCTCAGCGATCATGACGTGGATTTGCTCGCCCACCATCGGGAGTTGCGGGATTACTGGCAGATTATTAATTGCCTCACAACTCTTGACCTGGTCCGCACGCGTCTTACTGCCAGCCCTGGAGCTCCCGCGTACTTCCAGATCTAAGGAACCACATCACATATCTCGAAGTATCATTAACACTTTAAACTCTATAGCCTCTGCAACTTTTGATTCAGAAATCCTTTGATTCTTGTATTATCTTGATCTTGTTCTTCTGTCAGATCGAGTCAAATCTATAACTAATTTGGTGAGCAGAGATACTTTTTGACTGTATAAATGGTGATTTCTCAGCCTATTACTATAGAGTTTATTTCGTTGGCATACCAATACCTACCACTCTAAGGAGTCGAGGCGTGGACGTTAAAATAAGTCACCATTAAAAGACTAGAGGCATTTAAGGTGTGCCTATATCGATGTTCCTACACTTAAAATCTTCTGGATTAACTACAAGACGGCACTACCAGATTAGATAGTTATGGAGAGAAATATGCACGAATAAGTTAAGAGAACCAATGACAATTTTTAAACAAAGGAAAACTGCATATTGTGTACGGGGTTAGAAAGAGATTGTATTGGCTGCATAACTTCAAAAATAGCACAATATCCGAAATGCCGGTGATCTTATACATGCACGTGATAAATCAGTACACCGCAACTTAGTCTTAGATATGCCGGAGCAAGAATAAGAAGAATAATATTTTAGTCAATTTACTACTCTAGGTATAATGTAGGTAGTCAAGTACAATAGCATAGTTTTTACAATAGCTGTTGCAAGCACAGTGATATACATTTTTTCATTTAAAAAAAGGAGATGTCAGTCAATAGTTATAATATTTACTGTGTTTGTAATTTTAAATGATGTTGCGTTAGCTTAATAGGACATGCGGCTGGAAAGCAGCTGTGCTCCAGTTTCTGGACGAGACGCCTCCTTCTGCCCAAGAAATCGCCATCTGTTTACACATTATTAGCATCTCCTGATCTACTGACACCCAGAATAAAGTTTTGGCGTCTAGCCGTTTGCTTGTTTCTTTTGTCGACATTTCAGCGCACCAACCAAATATTTAGATCTTGACTGAGATAAGCCATTTCACTTACGAGATATTTACATTCCCGATATAAAATCGTTCTCGTGAGGTAGTTAAGTACGACCAGGTTTCGATCCACCGTATTGGTCGGAATATGAAATGTTTTTGCTTTTAATTAATCGCTTTTTTAAAATTTGACGTTTAATGTGATCTCCTGTAAAGTTCGAAATAATTACTTACGCCCTTTTGGCTGCGGACCCTCGATATGTTAAGAGTTTGTTTTCGTTTTTGGTTGTTACAAAAGGTATAATTCACATACGTCGGATAACCGATTACCTGAAATAAAAAAAGGGCTAAGTGCCGAAACAGTCAAATTGAGAAAAACCTTTTTAAATTGATAAGAACACTAATTGTTAGATTACATATTTTGATAGTTTTTATATAAAAATATAAGGCCTTAAATAATTATTTATTAAAAAATAATCTACGAATAAAGCATGGTATAAAAAATTAGTTTGGAATTTATAGAAGTGCCTGATTTCACAAAAAAAAAGTTTTCATATCAAAGTGACTTATAAGAAGTTTCTAAAAGGTACCTACTTACTATGTCTGATAAAAACGATAGAGATGGGATGCGTTATTTAAATTCACCAACACAATAATTTTTAAGTGCAGTACGTTCTCAATTAAAAAAATTAACTTTGGTAAAAATTTATTCATATAATAAAACAGAATAAGTGGCATTTTGTGCCTCACATGAAGAAGAAATACCCGGTAGATACGATGCGGTACGGTAAAATACGGTATGACTTGTTCGTTTTTGCTTCTGTTCGAGTAAACAAAAATAAAATTCTTGTGACATATATAGACCATTTCTATATATTTACCTTTTATTTTTATTTTATGGAATAATTAAAGTATCAATTACTTATTTAATTCAGGTATTCAACTGCATCAACGTAATATTATGTTTTATTTTAATTTATTTATCTGTTTATTTAATTCGGTATTTTATGTTATATATGGGATAACCAATACTAGACGACTAAGGGTCGATTGTATCAACTTGGTTTACAGTAACAGTTTGTTTAAATTATAGATTTTTACTAAAACGGGTTGTTTGATCGCTGGAAAATGCATAAGTCTATGCTTCAAACGAACGATTACTATAAACCAAGTTGATACAACCGGCCCTAAGAAGGGATACGAGTTTGAATACGATGAAGAGCTCTAGAAACAAGATCTGTTTTCGTGAACATTGCAGGTACCAGCCTGTAAAGAGTTCACATTGATAGAGAGCTGTGGTCGCGAGCAATGGTTTTGCGATCGCTGCATCGGGACCTAGCCCATCTCTGTTATCATTCTTCGTTCACGACGTCACCCACGGAATGCGCATAGACTACACACTATGTCAGCGCGTGGCAAATTAACATAAAAGCAATCACCTGGAGCGCCCTCAAGGCCCAGACTCGTGCGTAATCAAATCCGATGTCGGGAGTGTCATAAAATAGGAGACATCTTTCAGTACCTACTCTTCTGATGACCAACAGGGTATTATCTGAAATTTTGATCAGAATTGACTTTTTTATCGAAATTCTGACAGAAATTTTCTCTTTAAAACTGTTACAAATATTTCAATTATCCCAGATAAGTAGCGCTTGTAATACTTTTTTGGAACAACCATCGATTTGAAAACAAATGAATAGCTTGTTTGTCTAGCGGTTAAGTGCTTGGTGATATAGGTCGGGAGTTTGAGTCTCTCTCCAGGAGACTAGCAAGTAAGTCCTATTTCCACAGCAAGGGCGTTTAGCTCATTTTGAAAATAGTCAGGATATTGATGTGATACGTATTCCGTCTCTGTTTAAGCAAAATACTAGTTTATATGAAAGTATGCTGGTACATGATACGAGTTAAAAATTTAAAATATTGATTTTCAGGCGTATTCTAAATAATTCGAAAGAATATCATATATACGTCGAAAGGAATATTGAAAAAAAAACTTCACTTTAAAAAATAAAATATAGAAGTATCATTACTAGTTACGAAGTCTGTGTGTACTTTTTAATGAGGAAACATCCACAGATACCTCTAGCAGAGGCCATAGCAACATATGATAGGTTCTTTATTCGAACATATACATATATTATAGAACTTTCAAAATTTGATAATGTGTGGATGTTCTTACGATGGAGTTGGTGAACGTTGCATTGTGAACAGTGATGTCACAGGTTGTACCTAAGCCCTGAGCCATAGTATAAGAGACTTCCATCCATTTTTATCATATATAAATTAGCTTCGTCTCTATGAGACTTCTATACCTAATATATCCTAAATTAAAATACTTGTAATTCACTGATGCGATGGGTAGGTACATTGAATAGTAATAATTTCACGTTCTATGCCGTGTGTTATTTCTAGAATTCGATAAGCACTAGAGAAACGATAGATAAGCGGATAAGATTATGATTCCGAGTTTAAAAAAGTGCACGATAGAGCAGGTGTGACGTCATCCAGCGCTAGGAGACGTATTTCAAGAAAACAATGGCGCCAAACATTCGACACTGTATTGTTAACGGTGCTGGTGCCGAATCACCGTGCTCCGATGTCTTGTACGCCCGCAGATGACTAAAGTCCACAGACTCTGAATCAGAATCTTACCTGACATTCCTCCGTCTGGACTTTGTCAAGAGGAACGTGCCGCGGCCGTGTCGTGACTCATTGCTGACTCAAAACAAGTCAATACTGTGTCGCATTGAAAACTGTAACAGTTTACGATGTTTTAGCACATTTTGTAAAGAGCGTTAGCTGTTTACAGAATTAGCTTTGCTTATTATTATTACCGCAAAACACGCATTGCGCGCGAATTTATATTTTCGGCTAGCTTTACTAGTTTTCTGTACCAAGAATAAATAAAATAGCCGAAAGATAGCTGTAGGTGTATAACGAAAAAATAATATGGCTTCTTGGCTTATTTTTTGACAGAATAAGTTGTGCAAATTTCAAGACCAAAGATTTTACCATTTGAGAACTTTTGTTGCTTCAGGCAAACAAACCGTCAGCTTTTTATGTAAGATGCCGCAAATTTTATCCCTACTGTCCTATGATAAGGTAATTGTATACGTGCTCTGTCTACTGCGGTGTCTGTGAGTAGGTACCTAAATACGGGCACGAATGACAGGCGCATGCGCGAACGGCCACATAGGTGTGTGTGCGCGCGTATGGTGACGTTTGTCCGGGAATGTTTATTTATTCGAGATTTCTCACTCTCAGGAATCAAACCGTAAAAAATATCTTTAAAAATATTTAGTATTATTGTATGGAATTTTAAATCAGCCAATTTTGTCAAAGAACGTGGGGTGTCATCAAGGAACGGATTATTTAAATGTCTAACTAATTAACTAACTAACCATCACGCCGTTTCCCCGCAGGGGTAGGCAGAGAGGATTGAACGCCACACTCTTCTATCCTGGCACACCACTTTTGCTTCGGCCACATTCATACATCTTCTCATACAAGTTCTACGGTTGTTGCGGCTTTTGACCGGGCCATCCTCAAACACTTGTTGTATCTGGTCATGCCAGGTATTTCGCGGACGCCCTCTATTCCTGTTGCCTTCAACACTCGCCCCATATATTTTATTAGCCATCCTTTCCTCGGTCATACGTTCCACATGACCAAACCATCTCAGCACTCCATTCTTTATTCTATCTACCATACTAAAGCCAGCCTTGCATTCACGTCTAATTTGCTCATTCCTTACTCTATCGACCAAAGATTTTCCACACAAGCGTCAAATGTCAAAAAACAAATTTTAGTTAGAGATAACAAAAGAGCCTTCGAAAAAATGAGTATTTACAAGAGTATATGCTTGAGGAAGTTCTTGATCTGATGAACAAAAAGGGGCAGTACGTCCATGAAATTATTTCACCAGGACAAGTTGGATTATTTGAAGCTCTACATCTTCGAATCATTTTCCAAATAGTAGACAAAGTGGTCCCTGGAGCGCCTCACAAAATGAAGACCATCCTCCTTTTTTCTTTTTTCTAAGAAGCTACCTAGTTCGAGCACTGATTTTTTTAACGTGTAACAAAAATTTGTACCCTGTGTTCCCAGGGAGAAACCAGAACGGAATGGGTCACACAAATAATAAAAAAACAAATAATAAAAAATAAGCTACCACAAATGGTAAAAATTAGTGAGAAGAGAAAAACAGTATATTTACGGTTAGTAAAACACAACAAATTAAATAAACTAAACGAACCCCAAGCCAGCAAAGCTGACGACACTAAAATGGTTGCAAAGCAAAAGCATGTCCAAAACAGCATTAAGTATCGCGGAGGACAAAAGGATTGCTGGTGTCATCCGACGAACGACTTTGAGGTTACCGACCCAAAAATCTCGGCTGACGGTTGCGCTGCCCCCGCTCGCCCTTGCGCCCATATAAGAAGTAGCGTGTGGAGAATGACCACTTTGGCATAAAAAAATGCCGAATTGGGTGGCGAAAGTGCAGGGCCGATAAGTGTGCTATTGCTTACAAAACGGCCCTGTGTGTGTGTGTGTGTGATGGGTACCTCTTCACTGTCCCCGTGACTTGTACAAAAATCGTAGCATGACTTTTACGTATTGGGAAAAAATATCGAAATTACATATTTATTTGACAGAATATTATGAAATATTAAAATATGATAATTACTGAGATAGAAATATTACGAGATAAATCTTTTATTTAGATATTTTTTTCAAGATATATGTTTTGGAAAATGTCAAGCTTTAATATTCTCATTGCACGCTCTTGCTACCACCATTTCATCGGCGGTCATTGTCCCGTTCAAAAGCAATATTCCTGTAATCCATTTCACCTGTAAAGATTGTTTTACTACGAGTATCAAACTAATATATTGCTCGGCTGTTTTACGAATTTTTGAAACATACATACAGACTCACATTCGTACACCGTTTCATGTCACGAGAGACACCGCACGCTGAACACCGTAAGATTCTCTTGGTCAGGTGGGAATCTTTCTTAACACACACCGCATTGGGGATCTTTCATCTACAAATGCGGTTACACCATCAACAACCAGCCGTACTATCTATGTCAATACGAAAACAAACAACAGATGCCACAGAGATAAGGAGGCGGTGCATAGCGTACAGCGTACCAATGAATCGTCACGTGTCGCGAATCCTAAATAATAATGTGTCTTTTGAAATATGTATAAGGAAAGCCTTGAATCTACGTACATTTGACGTGTCACCATCATTATTCACGGCGTATATAAAAACAACCACAATTGTTATGAATTAAATCATGGGTTGGATAAGATTCAGACAGGAATCACACAATGGATTTTGATAAAGCGTAACTCAACACAAACTGGGTCAGCCGAAGCGTAAAAGAGTAGGAATAACAAAATTGTCGACAAAAATAATTTGAAATCTTGACGTTTGACAAAAATATTAAAAAATATCAGAAGGAAAAGGTACTTATTACACTCTGCTTCTCAAACTTTTTCATATTACGATTTCCATTTTTTTTATTTTTAAAAAGTTATAAATTTTTCAGTTAGAGTTTTCTGGGCTACCTGCCGATCCCATTGCTAGGTAGGTCGTCAGGTCTGAGGTCACTATTTGTTATTAATTATTAATTTGAGTACATTTTTGCCAATTTTTTAATAACAATTCGTTTACTTGCTTGTAAAGTAAGAATTAAAAATGTGATAACATATTTTTACATAATAATTAAATCACTGGTGCAGTATAACCAATTTATTTTATATATTTTTTTACTGCTTAGTGACCTTAGAACGATAATGTATCATATGACATTTTGGTCGAAATATACTTTTTGTGTAAAAATTCTTGCAATAGTTTTCTCTTTAAAACTGTGTTACAAACATGACGCATTTTTTAGAAGTTTAGTGAATAATCAGAAACATATTTTAATAGCACTTTTATTACTTTTCAGAATTGCAGATGTTGATATGAATACGAATAAAATATACAAGTATTACAATTACAAATATACAAATATACATTACAATATGTATTACATGCCCGATGTCAGGAATCCTTTTACTCGATTATTCTAAATTATTAAACATCATTTTTGAACAAATTTCACCTCATGGGCGATGAACCAAAATAGGATTCAAAACTTTGATGTTTAATATTTCAGTTTGATGTAATTTTCTTGTTGTTCCAAAGGAATGACATAAAAATGAAGCGTACATTTTTATTTTGTTTTTAATTTTCATCGCTACAATGGGCCACAAGGCCTAATTATTGAAGCACACCCAGGCTTGAGAAAATCACACGCTAGTAGATATTGCAACTTCACCGGGAATCGTATCCAGGGTAAGAAACTGGTGTTATGCCAATGTGCATTAAAGTCACTCAATATAATAATAATATAGGCGAAGATAAAGATACAAATTAACATACTATGAGCCGGGGGAGAACCGGAACGGATTGAAAGGCCGGCCATTTAATTTGATTTTTTAGCCGTGAATTCGAACGAAATAACGGACGTTACACGGAAATTATTATGTTTGATTGGGGGACCTTCTCCTCCATCCAAGGTCCATACCTAGCACACGAATATACCTTCTTGGTCTTTTTAATAGACCTATGTGGTCTGTTCCCCAGAGAACAGCGCCGTCTGTGAGGTGGACTCCCTGCTGTACCTCCATCTCTTGGGAGGGCGGGTTCCGCGAGGCTGACTATGTTGTGCGTCATGAGGGGTCTGGTGCCGTCCATTCTCTGGATATGACCACACCAGTCCCTATTTCGCTGAATACTCCATCGTACAATGTTCTCAGTCTCGCGTATCTTTCTTATTCTGGTATTCCTAATGCAATCCCTTGTTTGAGAAGCACTGCGCTACATGACCGCGCCTATATTCACAACAAAGTCGCACTGCGGTCGCGCTCGCCTTGATATTTTTTGTAGGCGGCGTAGAAGAAGCCACGCTAACAAGCAGGCACTTAAATTAGGCATTCGCAAAACATAATACAAATAGTCGCGAAAGATGATCGGCAGTAAATTATTTTGACCAAACAGGACACCAGGCCAGTCTCGTCTGGCCGCACCAGGCAGTGGGCCAAGATGTTCGACAGCCCTCGGAAATGTCCTCTTTTGATTAGATTGAAATTTACAGAATCTATATTTATTGGTTTGCGTTAACTCAACGAACAATTCTTGACCATTATTATAAATATGACAGTATACACTTCATCAATCTGGATTTTATAACATTTCTCATATAAACTTTACACATCCCATCTTAGGATTTCATAAATATGTTGGTAATGTGAAGGTTCTTATGTCTACCTACTAATTATTATTATACGTATTTAACTAACGATAATATTTTGGCATATAAAACATTTATATGGAATATATGGAATATAAAACATGTCAGGAAATATGGAATTAGTAACACTGACATAGGTATCTATTTATAAGTATGTCACTTATATGCGCGCAGTTTTCACCAAACATAAACCTTTCACAAAAAAAAAAAAACCCACGGTGTAGTACGAAATTGTTTACTTTTTCAATAACTATATAAGACCCACATGCAAATATATAGTGTGAATATAATACAGATTCAGTAAGAAAATATTCAGTTAAGTAAAAGTGTCGTCCGGATTGAAGAAACAAATTTAGTGCGCACAAACAAGTAATATAGGAGAAGCATTGGTATTTATAAAAATATTGTTGTAAACAGAAACGACAAAAATATTAGTTGTAAATAGTTCGATTACGGTTAGAATTGTAACTCGTTTTTTTTTTCAAAAAATTAAATCAGGTATATTTATTTAATATTTGTTTCCTAGAATCTTTTCTAATGCACAGCTTTTTTGATTGTATGCGCTGCACGCCACATACTACTGTGCTATGAAAATACTGGGGTGAAAAATGCTATGAAATTAGGTGGTCTCTGAAACGAGGCTCAAACCCTCGACCAACTAGATCACTAGGTCTATTTATTTATTTATTTTATTAGACCATATATGACCAAAAAAATACCATTCATATTCTATACTTTATATCATACAGGGGGTCACATAGCTAGTACCAAAAACTTTACAAATATATTCCTACCTAAATAATGAGTTAAAAATGTTAAAGCAACCATGACCTAATACCAATAATTATAGAGATATGCAATATCAAAGTTTGCATTTTTTCCCAATATTTCCGGCTTATTTCTTGCAAAAAGTTGAACTGTCATTACAAATAAAATGATAAAAACCTTATAAAAAATTAGTATTTACAATTTTTAGAAGATTTATATTATTTTATTCGACTTGTATTAAAGCGAATGAGTTTTTCATAACCGTTATAAGTTACATAATCGTAATAAGTTCAAATTTTTGCAAAAAATAAGTCAGAAATATTGGGAAAAAATGCAAACTTTGATATTGCATATCTCCATAACTATTGATATTAGGTCATGGTTGCTTGAACATTTTCTAGGTCACGGTTGCTTGGTTTAATTTATAAATTTTAATGTTAACATTTTCGACTCATTATCAAGGCAGGAATACACCTGTTAAGTTTTTGCTACTAGCTATGAGACACCCTGTAAATCATAGTTGTGTTAGTGTTAATGGAAAAGACGTTCACTGTCTCGTTAAATAGACCGAGATCTGTGCGAAGGGAGACAGGCTCGTCCGTTGTATCAGAGTTATAACAAATAATTAATGAAATGAATTAATTAATTTAACATATGAATTTAACATAATAGACCACTAGACCATCAAGCACGCTCCTTTCCCACAACACACACATGCCATCTGGCGACAGATTAAATTCCGGGTCCCGCCGTCCCAGCGAGCGGCGATAATAATTGTTATCAATAGGTCCATAAAGCTTGTATACGCGTAGTGTACAGCATGGGTTCTTGTATCGCAGCCTATTCAAGTAAACAGATGTCTCCCAGCTAGTAGAAAAAACTTCGTGCGAAATGTCGATGGTTACAGATATATAAGCGACATCAAAGGTTGCATTTTTTTCAATACTTCTGACTTCCTTTCTGTGAAATGTAGGACTACCACTACAGTAACTTATATGGAATATTAAAAATTCTTTCGCTTTGATACCAGTCAATTAAAATTACAAAAAACTCACAAAAAATATTTTTCAAATTTTTAATAATTTTATTTGACTTGTATCAAGGCGATTTAATTTTTAATATTCGAGATAAATTACTTTCACGATAGTCAACATAAGATAAGCCTGAAATATTGAGAAAAAGAGGAAACTTATATCCGTAACTGTCGAAATTTCACGGAAAGTCTAAAAAATATTTTCTATTCAAAATTGAATGAATTCGACTCCCCAAAGTTTTTGCTACTAGCCACGAGACACCCTATATAAGTAATACTGTTACGTATCTCGATATAGTTTCGCCGCTAGTCTCGACGTATTTGACCGGCAGCACTTGACGGGTATTTATAAAAAAAAAAAATTTCGCGGTTTTAATAAATATACAATGTACATCACCGTCACCGGTGTATAACGTAGTATAGAGTTTGTTTATTTTGAATTATAGAACTTTAAAATGAAATAAAACGCATAAAAATTGTGGTAATGACCGTTTTTATTGGGAAGATAATTTTATACCATTAGTGTTTAAATATAGGGTGTTTTTAAGAGGTATAAGAGGAAACGTCGGCCCGAAAGGTCGTAACAACACGGCATAATACCCCAGTAAACACAAACTTGAAGATGTTTTTAAGAGGTTTACTTTTTGAGTTAGCAATACTTTTTCTAGCGACGGTCAATTTGACAGCTGACAGCCGATTTGTGCTCAGCTTGGTTTGCCATTGGAAAATCGGTTTCACGAAAGCAACGGCCGTGACTATGTAGCGGCCACTGCCTACTTCCTTTTTGAAATATTCTTCTGTAAGTAAGGATTATTTTAGGCTCTTTTATTTAACTCTCATTACCTACTTGTTTATTGTTAGTTGTGGTGGAATCTTGTTATCAATTTTTCACCAAATTCCGACTAGTTAGAGCACTGAAACTTTCAACGTTTACGTAAAGTGGATGACCATGTATTATTAAATTTTCGACATTTCGTCATTATTTCGATTAAAATTAATTATCACGTCACACACAAGCACGGGCCGCAGAAGCAGTTGCAACAACAGAAAACACACGCCGCTCGAAAATTTGTTTACGAATGTGTGCAAAGAAAGCGTATAAATGCGTGTCTTTTTACTCCCTTTCTTTTAACTCGTAGCGTCTGCTTGTCTACTTGTCGTCTTGTCTGCTTGTCTGACGAAAAAACTTTGGATCGATTTTTAACCCCTTTCCCGTGATCCAATTAAGCTGAAACTTTGTAAGCAGATTTGTGACGACGATCAAGATGATCTATCAAATTTTCGTTAAAAAAAATTAATAAATTTTTGGAATTTTCAAATTTTGAATGGTTTTTTCATGCAAATTATTAAGTTGTATGAAAATATTTCAACGCGTCTGGTAGACGCAAAACCTGATTATAGTATAATTTTGGATTTTTGGAAATTTTTTATTACTCCCTTTCGTAGCGTCGCCCGACCGAAGCCCAATGTTAAGCGCCAAACCAGTTTCCACTAGTAAATGAGAAATGAAATATAATATAAACTTGGTTTTTAGGAGTTACTTTTTTTTACTCCCTTTATATTAACTCGTAACGTCTGTCTGTCTGATTGACGCAAAAACATTGGATCGATTTTTAACCCTTTTCCCGTGATCCAATCGAGCTGAAGCTTTGCAAGCAGACTCGTGGCGACGATTAAGAAGATCTATCAAATTTTCGTTAAAAAAATTAATAATTATAGTATAATTTTGGATTAAAGAATTTTTAATGGTTTTTTCATACAACTTATTAAGTTGTATGAAGATACTGCGACGCATCTGGTAGACGTTAAACCTGATAGTATAATTTTGGATTTTTGGAAATTTTTTATAACTCCCTTTCGTAGCCTTGCCCGACCGAAGCCCAACGCGTAGGTTCAGCGCCAAACCAGTTACCACTAGTAAATGAGAAAGGGAGTATAATAAAAACTTGGTTTTTATTGGTTAGTTTTTTACTCCCTTTCTTTTAACTCGTAGCGTCTGCTTGTCTGCCGAAAAAACTATGGATCGATTTTTAACCGTTTTCCCGTGATCCAATCGAGTTGAAACTTTGCCGGCAGACTTGTGGCGACGATAAAAATGATCTAACAAATTTTCGTTTAAATTTTTTTATTATAGTATAATTTTGGTTTTTTAGAAATTTTAACGGTTTTTTCAAATTGGAAACCGTATAAATGAGAAAGGAGCCCCACGCGTGGAGAAGGCGCGAAACCTGTTTCGACTAGTCTGACTCGAGCCACGGGTCCGATCAGACGGTTTCGCCGTGCCCCCCTATACCAAATATTACGTTTTCAATATTATAAATTCAATATAAAGCAAGAGGAATATGTTGATAGAATATCAAATTGGAAACAATACAAATGAGAAAGGGAGTATAATAAAAACTTCTTTTTTATGGGTTAGTTTATTTGATTAAAACTAAAACGTCAAACTCTTTTTATTCAAAAGTATTCATGGTGACTGATAAGTAAGTTTAAAAAAGTGACATCCTGTGACGGGTTTTTAACATTAGTACTTAATAAGACTCTTAATACGTATGTACGAGTATTATAGAATTTATGCTTGTGAAACTTGTGAAAATTTCCCACAATCATCTGATATTATTTATACGGGGAAAAAATATAAACACCTACCGATATGACCGGTTTTTTCGAGTCGAAAATGAGGTTTTGTAAACTTTTGGGAATACCGTCCAATAAAATCGGTCAAGTGTCTTACATAATGTCAGACAGTCTCGCAACAAGTCCATGTGTCCGAGCCGATAGCCGAATGGCTGAGTTGAAATGCAAAGGCAGGTTTCTATTACACAACGCCCACTAAGCAAGTTGTCAACACGTAGAAGTGTTAAATTATCGTATTGTTTATGCATTCGATTGGAATTGAAACGCAGTGAAATAATTTTTTTAATTAGTAAGTTTCGTTGTATTTTAGTAAAAAAAGATGTCACGTGTTTCAGATTGTTTAAATGTAAAGAATCGTGGGCACTCATTGAAACAATGCAAAAGCGACTTAAAGCATTTGGGATGTGGTTCTGCAAAAGGCTAAAAAAAATCTGGATTGATAGGGTGGTCACGTGGACAACGTGAAGATTAGCAAAGGAAAAAATTCTTATAACAATAAAAATTTCTATATTTTGGCATCTAGAAAATGCCGCAAAACCAGAACTAATCATTCAAGGAAAAATTGCTAGTAGGAGAAACTAGTAGTAGTGAAAACTCGTAGTAGGGAAAACTAGTAGTAGTGAAAACTACTCACTTACTTTCTTACCATCACGCCGTTTCATCGTGGGGGTAGACAGAGAGGATAGAGCGCCACACTCTTCTGTCCTGACATACAACTCTCGCCTCATCCACATTCATACATCTTCGCATGCAAGCTCGCCGGTTATTGAGGCTTCTAACGGGACCATCTTATGGTTAATCTGGTCATGCCACGTCTGCCGCGGTCGCCCTTTCTTTCTGGCGCCATCAGCACTAGTAGGGAAAATTAGTATTAGGGAAAACTAGTAGCAGGGATTGCATGCAGATGTCATGAGTTACACTCTAGTTTTATAAGATACCCCATTTTGTCAAATGAGGGATACAAAAGCGATGGCAGCAATACTCGAGAAATCAAAAAAAATGTTTTGAATGTAATCACTGAGGATAACTAAGGACAGTGTATACGAAATATAGGTCTATCCTACCAAAATCATGTTTCTAAATGACTATTAAAAGCAAAGACAGCAATATCGACTTCAACCAAACAACCCCAAGGATTTTTCATGTGACAAAATGGTCGCTTCATACAAAAGTGAGAACTAATGTCGATTTTAGATTGAAACATCATAGATGAAACATCAAAGATAGCAATACCAATTATGTAAATAGCAAAATCAGTCCAAGCGCCCACTGTATCGTTGCAAACGCAACGATATCCTTATTCAAAAGGGAAATTAAGGTGGTATTTTTTTTTCCAATAAAAGATGTAAAATTGAAATTTCGTCGAGTAGTGACAGTTTTTTGTATTTATCTTACGAACATCAAATGGAAGTTTAGCAATGTTATTCTTCATTCGTTTTTCTTTCTTAATTAACTAGGTTGATATCACTATTTGTTATTTGATCATATAAGATTAGGATAAAGAACTTTCTGGATGATTAATATTATCAATAATCTATACAGTAAAATGTATAAAATAAATAAAATAAATAAATAAATAAATATAGCTTTATTCCAGAATGTGGGGAGGTTCGTGCAATCCCACACATTCCATATAAAAGAAAATACACACATTAAAAATATTATATAAAACAAAAGAGAAATAGTAAAATAGAAGAAGAACATATAAAATAGAAGAGAAGTATTAAAAGTAATCAAAAGAAATATACGATAAAATATCGGCTTTAGCGAGCGATGGCAAGTCAATTATGCGGGGCCAGTATCTTTCTCCAGTGTGCATCGATGCTGGATTCTGGAGTAAGACGGGCTTCCAGGATAAGGATATTTCCGGAGCTGTATATCCTTTCCCTCATCCCTGCCACCCTGGATCTTAAGAGGGCTGCAAAGTTGGGAACACGCCCCTCAGTGAACATACCGGAAGCGCTGCAATATCTGGGAAGGCCAAACATCATACGAAAGGCGTTGTTATATTGTATGCGAAGTCTTTCTATGCTGCTCTTTTTATAATTTGTCCAGAGTTCACATGTATATAATGTTGCACAGAAGGCAAGGAAGAGCGTTCTTTTTACAGCGGTGCTACAAAGACGAAACCTTCTACACAGCATATTCGCTTTCACACTGAGAGCTCGTCTTTGCCTGTCAATATCGTCGTCGTCCATTAGATTATTTGTAATTATGTGTCCTAGATATTTCGTTCTTTCGGTCACCTTCAGGACCACACCGTTCAGAGTAACTGGAGGAATACTTGTTGGGCCCTGACCATACTTTATAACCAACAGTGCTGTTTTATTAGGGTTATAGAGCATGTTTGTTTCTTCAGCAAACACTTCACAGATCTTTAGAAGAATGCGTAGTCCTCTTATAGACGGTGCCATCAGTACCATATCGTCAGCATAACTGATGTTTTAAGACACTGTCCTCCGATGTGACAGCCTACCCCCGCGTTGTTTAGCCTTTGAGTGAGTTCGTCCATATAAAGGTTGAACAGTATTGGGGACATGCACCCTCCCTGTCTGACGCCGCTCGTCATGTGAACAGGTTCGGAAAGACTGTCTCTCCACCTTACTTGGTTTTCCTGTTGTCTGTGCCACGAGTCAAGGATACGTATTACCTCCGATGGTATGCCTCTTTCCCTGAGTTTTGCCCAAAGTAAAGGGTGAGAAACTCTGTCGAAAGCCTTGCTCAAGTCTAGGAAACATGCGTATGAAGTAGTCTTTTTGTTTCTGTAGTACTCCAGTGTCCGTTTTACAGTAAATATTGCAGCGTCGGTAGAGGTCTGTTTTTTGAAACCCATCTGGTTGTCGTTAGTTTCCATGCTGGATTCGACCTGATCTAGCAGCACGCGTTCGAATAATCTCGCGATGGTTGTGGCAATCGAGATTGGTCTGTAGCTCTCGTGGGAGGTTGAGTCCGATAATTTGGATTTAAGAATGGGTGTAATTATGGTCCTCGTCATATTACTCGGTAATTGCCCATTCTTTATAATGCCAGTAAACAACCTCGCCAGGAGCTGTAAAATTGGTCCTCCCGCGTGTTTGACATGTTCAATGCTTAGTCCGTCGTGGCCTGCCGATTTACCAGCTTTCATATGTTTCAGGGCGGTATTGACCATGTTCACAGTAATCGAAAGTCCATTACCTTCAGTTGTTGTTGGATTAATTGGCGGTCCACTCGAGGAGATCAGAGAGGTCGGAGTTAGGGTGGTAAAATGGTCTGCGAAAATGTTTGCGATTGCTTTGGGATTCGTTTCTCCATTTATGTTACTTGGAATTTTACACCGCATATTGCAATTTTTATTCGATTTATTCCAAAACTGTCTGAAGTCACGATTATCTAGGTCCCTAGCTATTTTATCCATCTGTATTTGCTCTGCTTCCTTCTGACATTTTTTCAGGGCCAGTTTAAACGCTGCACGCTTTAATTTTCTTTCCTCTGCGATGGGGCCTACGAGTGGTCTGCCATTTTCGATCCAAATCAACATCGCGTATCTGGATTCCGCATATTTTTGTGCAACAAAATCATTCCATCCGCATATTTGTTTATATCGTTTCGAGCTATGTTTACGATTGTCAAATGTTGAGATCGCGGCATTTCGAAGTGCGTCTACTATTCGTGTGTAGAGCGCGTCAGTATTCGCACTTGCAGGGTTGTCGCTTCTCTCATTCCATATAGCCTCTTCTTGAATCATTTGTAGTAATACTTGTGAAGCAGTGTTATACCTTTTGATATCGCATGCACCTTTTGGTTTCCATATTGCTCGGTCAGTTTTCTTGCTTGTAAGTACTTCGGTTGTTGGTATTCCGTCCGTCTGTAGGATCAACTCGAGAGGCCGATGATCTGTCCAGTCTACGTCGTAGTGTATTTTCATATCTAATATCTGCTTGAATAAATTTTTTGTCACTAGACAATGGTCTAACCATCTGGTTGTATGATGCGCGTCGCTGATATACGTATAAGAGTCTTCTGGTAATATTTCGGTATCGGCACATATATACTCGTACTCTTGACAAAAAGATTTCAGTTCTGTTCCGAAGAGAGAGTCGGGATTTGCGTTGAAATCTCCGATAATGATGGAGTTGGTGTAATCCTTTTCGTCGATAATTGCTTGCAAGGTGGCGAGACAGTTGGCATATTCCTCGAAATGATCTGCAGTGCAAGTTGGCATGTACAAGGTGAAGATGCACAATGTTTCTGAAGTTAGTTTCACTTCAATACCCGCCATTCGACAGCTATTCAATGGGATAGTGGCAGCCCTGAGACTTTGTCTATACAGCACCCCCACTCCTCCGTGCGGCCTGCCGAGCATCGGACCCACGGATGTATTGACGGCAGAGGTACCCAAGCTGTTGAAATCGGGATGTATATACGATAGGAATTCTATGTCCGTAGGGAGTAGCCACGTTTCCTGAATTAAGACAACGTCATGTGAGTCACACAGGTCATATATGAATTTTTCCGAACTGCGGACAGATCTACAGTTCACTGAGATGATCTTTAGATTTTTAGTTTGCATTTTGGTTAAGGTTGGGTATGCGTGATTCTTTGAATCTTCGGAAAACAATTCCCTCCGGCCACAGTTCCTCCACTAGAAAGTTCTTTACTAGACTCGCTTTAACCGCAATTTTAAATGAGTTGAATGGAGTTATGTGGAATGGTTTTATTTTTTCCACCGTTGCCCCATCTAGACCCTTGTCTTTTAAGTAGCTGATTATGTCATCCTCTGTCGTGTCAACGGCAAACCTTGATACATAAACGGATGCAATTATGTCAGCGGGTTTTAATGCCGCTGACTCCGCTTTGCCTCTTAGATTACGATTTTTTATCTTCTTATACGTTACGAGTTTGAACTCACTCTCGTTGATAGTGGTCGATCGCGACTCCTGCATGCGTGCACCCTGTTTATTCGGATTAATGCCATTACTCACTGCGCGTGCGCTGTGAGTATTAGTATGGGTGATTCGTGTATCGTTCCTCCGAGTGGATTGTGCATTCGTAGTGTTAATTAGCGGTGTCGGTGTATGTGTCTTATTTTTGCAAGCGTCTCCGTACGATACCGGCGATGCAGGAGTATGAGTGTTGTTTACATTTTCAGAAGTTTGAGGATTACCCACATTTCTGTCATTTCTGTCACCGCTTTGCTTTATCGAATTTGGAGATATCTTGCTCTCATTCATTTCTTTAATTTGATCGCGTAGTTGACAAAGTTCTTGCATAATTTCAGAAGTGTTTGTGCTCGATGATTCCTTTAGATCGTTTTTAATTTGCCGTATTTCAGACTTCATGGCGTTAAGATCTTTTAACAGGCGGGAGATATCCACACTATCAAAGTTAACGGGCGGCAATTTGTGTAACTGTCTCGCGACGAACACGGGCAACTTGTCAGGATCTGTCTCCTTCAGGGCCCTCAGGATGTCCTGGAGATCGCGGCCGGTCTTACCATCTCCTTTCCGCAGGGTGCGCTTGTCCGGAAGTTTGTCGAACAATACGGTCTTAGCCAGCTTTATTTCCTCCTCCGAGAAGGTGGAAGTGCACAATTGTGTGATCGATACTTCGTCTAGAGTGTCCGCTTTGTTTTGCATAAATGCGAGACACTCATTAATTATAACATTGCATGCGTTGCAAGTCATCCTATTACAGTACGTCCTTCCGCCGCGACGGTTGGCAGAAGTGTTTTAATTTATGATTGTCTAAACATGATACTGATTCCTTAAAACTTACCATAATTCCTTTAGAAAAAAAAATCTTCGGTTACGTTGTGGAAATCGTATTTGTTCGTTACGAATGAAATAACCATTTAATTATGAAAGTGTGGATATGTGGGCTTGCATATATTGTATACGTAAATATACGCAGACGTGCTTTGCAATTACCTTTTCTGCAACTTTCTACAATATATATCCGCATGATACGTGCAATGCAGCAGTCATCGCCGTAACCACGGGAGCAGCCATGATTAATAAAAAACTAGAAAGTACAGTATGTCGTATAATTAATTTGCCGAGACGACAATCCAGGGATGCTTGAATTGTAACTGTGAATACGAGTCAACTTTACTAACGTATCACTGGTAGTTTATCACATTTGAATTATCCATAATATTATTGTGATAAACCAGTGGGAGGTCCCAGATTCGATTCTTATCGAGGTCACATTACAATCTACATCTTTGTGATTTTCCTATACAACAACCTACAATCCTACAAAACAAATACATCTTTGTGATTTTCTTGGGTGTTTTTGCGAAGTGTTTTGCTTCGTTTGTTTCGCTACATTAATTGGTCCTCATGGCCTGTTGTACCTAGTGTCAAAAATCATCATCATCGTCCTAGTAGGGTCGGGGGCTCAATGACTCGACAAGGTGTTTCCATAATCCCCTGTCTTGCGCTGCTTTGCATGGGTCCACCAGTCTAGACCCATTTTGTTTACATATACATTTTTTGTTGCTTCTCCTAGCTTAATCTGGGGTGACCCACCGGCCGTCTTCCTTCCGCAGTTGCCAGGAGGATTCTTCTTGGTTTTCGTTCCTCTGGCATTCTTAGCAAATGTCCTAGCCACTTCATTTGTGATTTTTCTATGTGTAGGAGAAGGGGCTCCGTGCCGAGTATGTGCCTTACGTCAGCACTTCTCACTCTGTCCATCAGTGTGATTCTCGCTACCCCCTTAGAAAACTCAACTCGTCAGCCTGGATCCATGCTCTCACTCTTTCCGTCAGGATCCAAATTTAATGGCCAAATATTAGGGTGGGCCTGTACACAGATTTGAAAACAGTAATTTTTGTTTTGAAACTAAGCTCGGATTTTCTTATTACCGCACTATATAGAGAACGTAGAACGCCGGTGGTAGCTCCAATTCTTTTATATATTCCATTTTCCTGTCTCCCGTCTCTAGAAAATACTTCTAATTTAAAAAAATTCTAATTTTCTAATTTGTTAGTCAAAAATAATGTCAATATTTTTAAAATTTATTTATTAGGGATTCGAGCGGTATTATACTCCAGTTGCAAATGAGTGACTAACAAAAGTAGGCCAACCTATATGTCATCACAAAGATACCTACTTATATGAAATATCAAGGTAACTCAAAATATAGATGTTTTAAAATTGGGAATTATAAGTAGTAAGTAATGTTTTTTTTATTTACCATTAGCAAACGCAGGATTGAAAGGTATCTACCTACCCGGTTGTCGACCTTTATATACAATTATTAGAAGACATCCTAGCTGCTCAGCGTCACTCTTTGATCGTTCCACTCGATGGATTATAGTGATTCAGAATATCAACATGTCATATTATTGAATGATTTCATGGTATTTTGAATCATACTAATCTTCGGAAAAAAATTTGTACATATCGATAAAGCATTAAAGTGTGTTTGATATGGCGCCATCTGACAATTTCTATACGAGTATTTTTCAGGGCGACAACCAAGTTGCACTAAAAGAAAATATTTGAAGAATTGATGGTATTTGAGTACAGATCATGACTTACAAATTGAACATTACAAGCCTCGAACAATACTTAAGCAAAAGACAAAAAGTATATCTAGCTGTTCATTACCTAAGTGTCAATTGGACCTTATACTCTTGCTCATGCGAGTATTTTATAATTTTACTTATTTAATAAGAACAGGAAAAAATGTACGTATATTAATGGAAAAATTATTCATGAATATTTATAACACTTTTATTCCAGTGTGGAAAATACCTATTTTCGTATATTAATAGTAGTCGGTTGAAAACATTAAATGGCAGTAAACGAAAATATTACATTTTTGCCGTTCTGGCCACTTTAATATCATCGAAAGATTTGCCGGTTACTTCGTGGTGAGACATTTTAATTTAAAATATAATTTTTATTTAAACTTTGTACTACACACACAATATGAATTATTGATTACTGCTATAATTTCAAGAGGAGCAGTTCCTCTCATTATCGGGTAAAGTTACTTTGATATTAACATTAAATATACCTGATGATGAGAACTCTAGCAGAAATCAATAACTCATATTGTGTGTGTAGTACAAAGTTCAAATAAAAATCATATTTTAAATTTATTTTATTCTATTTTTAATTTTTAACAAACATAGTGTCAAATGACCCTAAAAGATGGTCCTAGAACGACATTAGACTACAAAGTATAAATATTTTATGAACACTTTAATTATGATATAATTGCACATTACACATTTTATGATAAATTAATAGTAAATAATGTAAGAAATTTAAGAAAAAATTAAATACTATGTTTTAAACCACTTAATTGCTATATATTTGTCAACTAGTTTCGGTTGGACTCAACCTTCTTCAGGACAATTACAATATAGACTCTCTATATTGTAATTGTCCTGAAGAAGGTTGAGTCAAAGCCGAACAAACGTAGTTGCCAAATACTAGCAATTAGGCCACGTTCACATGGACCGCGCGGTCCCGCGCGGTACCGCGCGGTGAGAGCGTTCACATGACAGCGTTGTGCGCGAGCCAGTCTGGCATCAACATTGTTAGAGAATGGATGTGGAGGAGGCAATTTGCTTACGGATTTTATACCGAAAACTGAAACATCGCAGAAGAAGACAAAGAAGATACTGGGTGTATCCTATTTTAAGTCAAAGACTTTCTTCAAGCTTATTTTTTACTTTATATCCTGACCTGAGACTATACGAAGAGAATTTTTTTAACTAATTCAGGATGTCGGTTACATCCTTCGATTTTTTATATGATTGCGTTGAAAACGATTTAAAACATAGTGATCATGCTATAAGGTATTGCATCAAGGTATCACCAAGATCTTCTTTTTATTATTTTATTCGAATAGTCCTCCGAACTAAGATTCCAAATGGCATCTCTTTTTTTAATTTCATCGATAAGCAAATCGATTGATACGTCTCCGCTACTCATTTTCTTCGATCTATGTGTCTGTCCGTCTCAAACCGCGCGGATCAACTGAACGGGTCGATACAGGATTGTAGGATCTTGATCCGCGCGGCACCGCGCGGTACCGCGCGGGTCAAGATCTTGCGCACGGGTAGGAGCGGTGCCGCGCGGTGCCGCGCGGTACCGCGCGGTACCGCGCGTTAATGTAGACGATAAACTCTATTTATTAAGATCTTGTACCGCGCGGTGAGTAGTTCCGCGCGGTACCGCGCGGTCATGTGAACGTAGCCTTAAGTGGTTTAAAACATAGTATTTAATTTTTTCTTAAATTTCTTATAATGTCAAGCCACAAAGTGTTTTCTTGCTTTGAAAAGTAAATAATGTCTTAATGATAAAATAAATTGTAAATAATATTCAGAACAAAATAAAGACTGTCAAAAAAATTAATAAAACAATTTAGGAATGAGTTCTAGATTAACAGGTATAACGGCAAACGCGCGGGAAAATGATATAAATTTAAATGAAAATAATATATATCTTAAAAGCGTTAACATGAACGTAGATGTTTTTTCACAGGCATAATACATAATTTCTGGTACGGCGATGCTGCCGAATGTGCTCAATTCAGTTTCATATGGTGCAGAGTAGGATGGTTCGGACAAATGTACATGTGTACACAGTATTATAACATTTGTTTGCCTTTGTCGTGGGATCTTAAATGGCCGTGTTTAATGTCGCGCTTGACGTAATTAGTTATTTGCAGCTAAATGCTTCGTTTACATACGTTAAAGGAATAAAGTTTGTTCAATTATTAATGTAATGGGAGTTGTTCCACACTACATCGAGCGCAGGGAAATTTATTACGTCAGGACCATGTTATGCGAGCTTGACAATAGGTTTGATTGTTTAAAAAACTATGTATTTCTCTTCTACTTCGCTACGATCTTGGTACGGAAATTGTGGTCACTGATAGTGATGACACCACAGCCAATACATTTTCTTGTAGCGAGCCATTGTTTGCAGAATTCTCCAGATCCGTCCATTTAGTAGGCGATCTTCCGCGGAGATGGGTTCCCTCGATGCTGCCTTGTAGACCTCTTTCCATTTAAGAAAGACAATCGAAATAATATGTGTGAGCATTGTTTATACAGGTATAAATACCAGCACAACGAAACAAGTACCCCGGCATGCGCATTCGTGTAGTGGAAAATAGACGTTGCTCAACGTTTATTTCTTGTCAAATAGGGCTACTTATTTTGGGATCTGTCGATGGGATTCGTAATGTAGGACACCAGCACCACATTTCTATTGCGCCTATCTTTCTGCGCTGTGTAGGTACATTTACATACTGTCACGGAATGGTAAGCAAAAGTAATTGTGCGCTGTCAGAATGACTTGTAATATGTCACAAAACTATCGAAGGATCTAGAACGGCCAATAGCAATCTAGGGTGATTTACAACATTCAGGAAACGCCTGGAACAACTGAGAACCTTATCCTAAACACTAGAATAATCTAGAAAATTCGAAAATACCAGCATTTGGATATAATAATTGGCGGCCCTCGTAGCCCAGTGGGTATGACACTGGCTTCTCACACCGAGCGTTCCGGGTTCGATTTCCGGCGAGGTCACTATTAATCTACATGATTTACTCAAGCCTGGGTGTTTTGTGATGTGTTTCGTTTCCGTATTGGGTCACTTGGCCTGTGAAAACGAAAAAAAAATAGCGCGGATCTAGGCCACTGCGCATTTGTCGCTGTCGTGTTTTGGCAGTTCGTTCGGTGCAAAGTCAGCCGCGAGCTGCGAGACGAGTGAGATAATCAAAGCGATAAAGCGAAATAATCGAGCGAAGTACCTAAGTGGCGAAAAAAACCAATGCAATTTTTATAAATATATGTAACCCACCGACAATAACGAGTTCGTACACGAGTGATATATTGCGAAATCGTGTACATTCGTATTAAGTAACCTTGTACATTTAATATTTAATTAATCATTAATTGATAAATCGCTAATTAATTTTCTAGTGTTTTAATTTGCTTCTGGCAGCTACGACCCGTGACAATACTATAAAACTCCGATAAGCTATTTTTATTTATCAGAAATTGTAAGCAGTTCGTGTTATCTTTTATCGCACTATCAAAAAGACATTTTGTAATGTCATTATTGACCTTTATCGATAGTGGATAGCAATGAAAATAATTCGCACGAACATATCATACATTCGTCATACAAAATGTTGCCACAGTCTTCATTCGCACGAAAAATGTTGGATACAAGAAGATTTATAAAATACATGGAATGTTTGCAATTAAATATATTTAATGTCTTCTCTTATCACAGAAAAATTTTTTGACGTCTCTTACGATCAAGCTGTTTATTTCATATATGATATATTTATGCACGTCTGAAGATCAAAATAAAGTGTAAATTTATAAACAAGCTGTTAAATACAGCCATTATTACTTTTTTTGTTTTAGTACGGTTATAAACAAACAAAATACAATACTTATTGTACGGAAATTAATTGAATTTTGTCATACAACTCGTCGCCTTACATCTTACATATTATAAGATAAATGAGAAACGTCAATTTGTGGACCAAATTATAGATGATAGCGATCTGACTTGAAATAGCGGTTACAAAAATAGTATCCACTTTCAGTCAACCACAGAGAAGCGTCATCTTAAAAACAGCCGTGATCTTTGTAATCTGCGAAGTATCTGTGGAATTTTAGATATAAAATCATAATAATGAAGTGTTTTTTGATTGGTTTTCTAAGCTCGAGTGGATTTTATTTTCATACCACCTTTTCAATCCGCATAAACATGGAATTTCCGAAACATTAAATAATCGATATTTATAGGTGACTTTCCACGTGCATAGAAGCGGACTTGGAAAACTATGTGCGATTTAATAATGTTAATTCACTCTACGGGTAATATCTACAAGGAACAAATAATACTAATAATGTGCCGCAGGTGGGATATTTCCAATTCTGTGACGTCAGTAATAACAATATAGCAATATCTGATAATTGCTGTTGCGCTGCATACCAATGTTTACTTTTATCCCATAATTAAACTTAGTAAATGATGTATACAATTTATTTTAATCAATTGTGATATGAGAACAAGTTCACCAAACAAACGATATAATAAAAATATTATTACTAATTTAAACACAAAATAAATGCTTGCTTTGCGGAAATAAGACTAACTTTGTGGCATCCCGCGACGAGTCTCGAACCCCTGACCACTTATTAGTTGGTATCATATTGTTAGTATCTTATTAGTTAGTATCAATTGTTTCTCTCGGCAGAATAGTCCAGAAAACTCTACACAGAAAGTTTAATTATTTACTTCCCATAACCCAAATTTAAGTTGAAACAGAATATATTTTTTAACCGACTCGAAACTCGAATGTTTATGACTTAAAGGTAAATATCGAGATAAGGAAAATTGAAAACAAAATTATAAGTTTATATCTATTTTTATACTCTTCTGGTGAAGAAACAGGTTGGCTATAGACACTAAAATTCCTGCAAAGTTATTTCTTATATTCAATTACATATGCGTATTATAATATGTATGTGAAGTTTTTTAACTAAACACATTTTTACTCCAGTTGAATGCTCTCACCGGTGAGTAAAAATGTCAATAGAAGAGTGAGATACTTAAAAATCTAATAATTCTTAAAATTTTAAGCTCGGCCACAAATATACATTTTGAAATCCATATAGGTACATATAAGTAAACTATCAGAGAATCAAACTTTTTCCAAAATATTTTCATTTTCGTGTAAAGTGATTTATGGATGTTAAAATTTCAAAATACATTTACTTTTAGATAAATGGTGTGTGCTCGACGTTACATAAACAGGATTCGTGGCTTTCCACCATAAGGTAACATCTGTTTTTAAAACTCCGAGAACGGCTGAACCTAATTATTTTCAATTGGAATTGGTAAGCCTTTGGAAAAATATCGTCAGATATCAAAAAGCTTGCATTAGTAAAAGTTACGCTTTACAATAATGCGAGTTACAGTTCAACCTCGGTTATCGAACAGTCAAACATTGCATTATGGAAAGGGATAAGGATAATTGGAAAGAGTTTCAAAAAGTGCAGCAAACCGTATCATATCTTTTTTAATAAATCATCATTTTTAATTAAAACTTCATGTTTCACTTCAAAGGTTTTTTAAAACGCAGGCAAAAACAAACCTCATTGGACCGGTTTTTAGTGAGGTAAGAAAAATGATTCCAGAAGAACAGTCAAGATT